>JAHBCN010005941.1:0-51899 GCA_019359885.1 Listronotus oregonensis | reverse complement strand
GGACCCCCTTTGGGAAGAAGTTGTTCGGGAAGTAAATGATCTCATCCAAAGGATGGTTCCCCGCCCAAATCCCCGGAAAACTTTTGGGAATATTTTTCCCCGGAGAATACTTCGGCCAGCCAGGTCACCTTTTTTTCCCGAATTACTTTTTTCTTGGGATCATTAAAAAGTGTCATTTATGAAAGGAAAATTTTGAGAATCTAAACCAGCTAAAAACCCTATTTCGTTAGAAAGTAAAAAATTTTTTGAATATCAACTTACAACGTTAGAAAAATTTTATGATTGGTTGGGATTTGTTTAGCTGTTTTGGAGGTTTGTTTAAACATTTTTTTAAATTTCATGTTTTTATGTAATTCTCATTATTTTTAAAAAGTTATTTTTTTATATCATTTTTTTTTCCCCCTAGTAAAATATTGAGTTCGGTCTTTTTTTGGATCTTTTTCCCGATCTTAAAGTTAAAATTCAAATTTTTTTATTATGGTTTTGGGACTCAATTTACTAAATAGGTTTAATGGTTGAAAGGAACTAGATGGTTGATAAAAAAAATTTAAAAAATATTTCGTCTGCTATTGTTTAAAAATTTTAATGATGAATTTTTTTCAATAATTTTTTAGTTAAACTTAATTTTACATTAAATAAAAGGTTTAAAAAAAAAAATTTTAATGGACTGGAATTTTTGAAAATAATAATATTATGTCAAAGTCAGTTAAATAAAATTTTTTCCCTGGGCGTTATTAAAAAAAAACCCCTGGGGTCCAAATTTACCAAAAATAAACAAAAATTATTTCTTTAAAGCAGAAAAAATACAAACATCACACATATACTTATGATAAAAAAAAATTTTTTTTTAAAGAAAACGTACAATTTTCAAACTGACCTATCAATAGGTGCATTTTAGACGCAAAGACACTTCCCCGAATTAACTTTTTTGGGCCCCTTTCAGTAAAAAAACCCCAAAAAGCCCTTTGTTGCCCATTTTTACTTTTTGGAATGTCAATAAATATTCTGACCCTATCACGCACATGGGAAAACTTTATTTTCACAAGCTATCTCTTCTACAAGCTCCGAATACCCTATCACTAATGCAACTTTATATGCCAAATATTTTTAGTCGGCCTTTTAAAAAAAATTTTAAATCCTTCCCCTTTTTACCAAATTTGGTCGGGGGTTTTTGGGGCGCTGATTAAAAAAAATTTTTTTTTCGAGATATTTTCATCGAAAAAAAACAAACAACCTTTTTACACTTTTCCCTCCTTCTTTTTAAGAATTCTTTTTTTAAAAAATTGGGCCCCTATATTTTAAAAAATTTTTAAAAAAATTGTTTTTTTTATTTTAACCTTTTTTCCTTTAATTGCAAACCCCACTTTCCCCGTTGGATCGTGGCCGCAACCATGCATAGGGAATATGGCCACCCAGCAAAAAAAGGGAAATTAAAATTTTAAGGGGGGTTTAAAAAAAAAGGTTTTTAAAAGGGGGTTTTTTTTTAAAAATTGTGTGCCATTTTTTTTAAAAAAAAAAAAATTGTGTCAAAAAAAAAAAGGGGGAAAGGTAAGGTTAGTTTGTTTTCTTTTTTGATGAATATCTGAAAACAAACGTTGCCAAAAAAATTTTTTTTTAGGGGGCCCCCCCCAAAAAGACGATCCAAATTTGGAAAATGGAAGGACTTTGGAAAACCCCAAAATTATTGCGAGTCAGAATTTGACTTTTTTTTGGGTGATAATTTCTCCCAAGTTGCTTTGGAACTGTTAAAAAATTAATTTTCATTACTTTTCTTCTTATGAACTATTAATTCTTTTTAACTTAAAACTTTATCAAAAAAATTTAGAATAGACTGATCTTAAAAAAAACCATCAAAAGGTTTTCCCCCCGGTCCCCCGTGTTCCGTCAACCAGGCCTCAAAATGGAAATATTCTTTTTGTTCCGCCTAGTTTTTTTACGCCATTCCTTTGCAGCTTTCACTAAAATATTTGGGGGAGATGGGTATTTTCCACTACTTCGAACATTTTTATGCCTCAATCGCAAAATTTTTTTTTTATGTGCTGTCTTATTGACAAATAACTTACAACCATGGTTACCACAATTACGTTTGATAATTTTTTCAGGTAAATGCTAGTACTTGATTTGGTTTAAACTAATACATTCAAAATTCATTAAATTTTTCTCATATAAAGAATATTTAGTCGGACATTAAACGCTGAAGGCACCACGGGTATTAAGGATAATAACGCTTTCGGTCAACGTATATCCCTCGGGAAACACACCATCGACCTTAAGCGTTATTATCTTTATAATACCCTTGATACCTTAATAACTATAACGTGTCTTTTACTTTGAATGTGATGGTTGTTGTAGACTGTAGGTCAGATTTGACAAAGCGTTATAAGAAATTGTTTGCTGCTGACTGGTGTCTGTTTGGTTTTACCTGAACCGAAAATTTGGTAATTTTGCAATTACGTTTAATTGAATAATTTAAAATTCGCTTATTAAAACTTTTTCAAACTTGCCACGAAGGTTTGTCAGATTGGTCTCTTCAAAAAGTTATCTTACATTTTTTCTGTAAAATGTACCGAGAAGTCAATAATTAACCCCCTTAAAATTTACATGGGATTTCCTATGTTCCGCTTGGCGAAGCACCACCCAGTATATTTGCATAATAATAAAAAAACCAAAGACATATTTATTAAACTTGTAACCGTATTCAAATACCTACAGATTAAGAGTATGTCCAGTTAGCACATGCTTGTTTTGTATTAAAAGCAAACACTCACTTATTCTGGCAAGGCTGCTCATTGCAGGTTTTAATCTCATCTTTGGGTTTATCTATTCCTGCACAAAAATTTGAACTAACTTTTCCTCCTCTTTCCTCCATGCATTGGTGGGTGGCGGTTTGGGTACCACCTCCACATAAAACGCTACACTCAGCGAACTCACCTATAAAATTAAAGACTTAGCTACTAAATTTTGTATCTTTACCTTTTCCATGTTTTTATATAATATTTAAAGATAGGCAATACCAATATTGATGTAATCCCGTTGTTAACTTTCAGGGCCCATATTATTAATAAATCCAAAAGTATTTTTGGTTTAGCATATACATACCTATTTCCCAATGGTATCGTGGTTCATAATTCGAGTCTACAATTGGTTCTGACCATTTATATGTGTAGCCGACATTTTCTTGTTTATAGAAAACAACCTTAAAGATAGACAGTTTAAATTGTAGGCCTATTTATTGTTACTTAATTGTAAAATTACGCAGGGACTTAAAATTTTGTTGCCATTCAACACTTTTTTATAATATATTATTAATTATTAAACGGGGTGTACGAGAAAATGTAGGAAATCTTCCGGATATGAAAAAAATACTAATTTTTTGAGTCACTTTTTTTCCGGGATGGCGATATACAAAAGTGTATGATGTAGGGTGGTAACACATAGTATGAATTATAGCATGTTTAAATAATGTTTAATTTTTTATGGAAACTAAATATAGTTTAAATTCAAAACTTATTTAGTAAAAAAAAAGATTTATTTAACCCGGAATTATCCGTTTAAGTAAGTCCATTTAGAATAATTTTGAATTAGGGGTAAATTAAGCGTATACTAATTTATTTTTGCGCAAATTACAGACGCATAATAAATATACTTACAAAAAATACCAAGTCCTCCTTAAGTGGACCATTTATAACAAGTTTTTCCTTATTAGGTTCCACATGACTGTAAATCGCATCGACTTTTCCAAGACTATATTCATCATCTAGAAACTCGGTACTAAAAATATACTTTTTTAAGTATAATTTAAAGCAGATTTCACTTTCTCTTTTAAATTATAAGCAAACAATAATTACATTTTTTTTAAGCAATACCCTTGTTTTTTGTTACTTCTCTACAATGGTTTTATACATAGAGAAACAATGCCTCAATATTAGGGTCAACCCACCGGTAATTAACCAGTTACGAGAAATTTTGAGAGTATTGTTTAAATAAAACCCTCTCTATACACTTGGGTCAATTTTTTTTTTTTAATTTCTAATAGCTTACTCTTTCAAAAAATATATGTTAAAATGGAATTTCTATCATTTCATAATTAAAAAAATAAAATAAAATTACCTGAAATGACTAACTGTCTTATAATTGACCAAGAGTAACTTAATATTTGACCTAGATATTCCCAGTAGAGGACCATAATAATAACACTAGCATTACTAATATAATTATTTCAGCCCTTTATTAAGAATAGTTTACCAAAAAAAATTCTACTTCTAAGATAAAACGAAAAGGTTTAATAAAATTTGGTAATGCTTGGTAAAGTCTTCTGAAATATCATCTTCACTAGAACCACTTCCCACCATTCCTTGTTATTATCTGAATCACCTTTAGTTATTATTTGCCTACCCTTTCTTTTTTTTTACTTTTGATGCGGTTAGTTTTTTCTCCTTTTCATTTGTTTTAATTTTTGGCTTCCTCCCGTTCTTTCTTTAATTTTTCCCTATCTTTATGATATTGCAACCACTTTTTTGATGCTGCAATCTCTTTTTTTTCTGTTTGAATTTTTTCTCTCGGGGTTTTCTTTGACCAGTATATACATATGATCCAGGAATGAGAAACTTATGTAGAATTTAGTCTGTTGGCTAGAGTAATCTTATTTAATTACAAAATCTGATACAATTTAAATGGATTTTTCAGAGATTTTTTCTTTGTAGTCTATTTTCTTGGTACCTAGTCTATTTTTTTCCATTTTTTTATTAGACATTTAATGTCTTTTGTTTTACCAGGCTTACTTTTCAAATTATTATCTTTTTCTCCTGACCATTTTTATTTTTGTGTTGAGCTATGGTTTCAGTTCTTTGGCGCAACTTTTTCCATGACAGTTTCTGATAGGACTCTTTTAATAAGTGATATGTCTTTTTTAGCATTTGCTAACAGCCACCTTTCCAATAAATCTTCTTTCTGAGATGGTAATATTAAAGAAAGTTCCGTCTTCCTTTCAATGGAAGTTTTACCTTAAATTTTATTTATTTATGTTGAGTGGGTACATTGTATTTTCTTTTTGCTTGTCTTATACCACAAACATTTGCTTGAATGTCCTTCAAGGCATTTTGAAGATTTTCTTGCGTATATTTAAAAAATGTTTTTTTCTTTTCCCCTGATTATCCTCAAGTTAAACATAACATGGTAAAATATAACTAGTGACCCAAGATTGACCACTGACACTGACACAGTGGTTGACCATTAAAAACTAGCGGTCAGTTCCTGGTAGAATATAAAATACAGCCAAAAAAATGTTTCCCAACTTATTTTAAGAAGACGCATATTTTAGTAGTAATTTAGCACTAAAAACACTACTTTCTTTAAAATACCATTAGTTGACCAGTTGGTCAACTGAAGGCATGAATTTAAATTAATTTTCACTGTTGACCACTACATTTTTTTTAAACCTTATATTCTATTTTTTTTAAACTTTTGATAAATTTATTAAAAATGGACACAGACCTTTGTATTATTATGTTTAAAAAAACAAAATATCCAATAATTTTTAATATTTTAACAAATTATGAAAGGCGTATTTACTTACCGTTGTTCTCACATAGGGTTCATCGACAACAAAAAAAATGTACACCAAACATGTCGGTAGCTAATCTTTTCCTAAAATGGAACCAACACGCAATGATACATATGTGCTACTTAGCTAACATCTTGTCATAAAATTAACCACTATTAGATATAAAATATAACCCGCCAGTACTTTAATATTAGCCCTTCAAAATCCTTGGGTCAACTATTGGTGGGTGGTCAATTACCGGTGGGTTGACCCTATATTTTTTTTATAAATAAAACCATAATGAATGACGGTTTCTTTCTTTTAGAAGCTTAAAAAAGCTAATCTCGCTATATACGACCATATTTATAAAAATATTCCCAATAGTTTAAAAATTAAAACACAAATTCTTTCACAAAATATTCTAGAGTAAAAAAACTATAAATGTGCTACATGTCTAGTTTCGTTATTTATCAAAATAATTATTTATTTATTAAACTTTTAATTTACTTACTTATCTGCATTTATGTAAAATTTCTTTTCGCTGCTGTCAGCAATTGCTATAATATTTGGAGAAGGAGCCTCTTCTTTTATAACTACTTTTCGTACTCCAGATGGTATAACAACTACTTTAGTGTAACCTTAAAATAAAAAAAGTTTTATAATCAAAATTCTAATTTTAATAAGGCAAAAACACATTAAAAAAAGATGCTTGTTTACTTGCGAAACATATGAGTATGAACCTATCCAGGTGTCAACAAAAGTACTGCCTTTAAAAGTACTCTAAAATTGTACCACCCCTTCAAACTTATTAAATTTAAATTATTTGCAGTAAAATTGCTATAGGTATAATCTGATGTGTTGAAAGCTTTGGAATAAATCTGCAATAAGCAGGCTGTACTCTTGCTAAAATTTTCCATAAAATTGATCTGAGCAATATAAAATAACATAATATTTTTAAAATGCCAATATTTAGGGGTAAAGTTTTATTTCTTTGCTTGTTAGAGGCAACTTACTTTAGGCACATCTAATTTAAGATTTGTATACAGGGGGAAGAATACTGCTTATAGGCGAGAAAATAAACCACAAAAAAGTCAAAATTTTCTGATCAACTCGGAAAGAGATAGGTTTTTTGCATTCGCTGTCTTAAATTATGTGAAAAAAAATGTTTCCATTTTGTATTATGTCTTTCTGCCTAATTGTATTTGTGCAGTGCAAAATGCATTTGGAAAAATGCATTTTATAAAGTCACTTAAACAAATGCATAATTTGGTTAATAATCCCTGGAATGGGCTCAAATCATACTCCGGTCAATCTAGACATTCAATGGTACATAAATTTATATCAAACTAAAAGTATGTAAAATAATTAAAAATACTTTTTAAAATTTTCCGTCGTTTCGGTAAGTCGAAAAAAATTAACTCGAGGTCAAAGGTCAGAAAAATGGGTTTTTTGCAATTTTCCTTAAAACGGTTAGTTTTATTGTAAAGTTACCTGCAACAAAAATTGTAGATCATAAAATTATTTATGAAAAAGGTCTATAGCTTTTTTCCTAAAATCAAAAAGTTTATCGACTTTTGCAAAGTGTCAAAATCATGTACTATTTTTACACACAATAACTTTCTGTGATACCACATCTGCATATTACAGGAGGGGTAAAACAACAGTTTTGAAAATATTTAAAAAACAAGATTTAGTTCAATGTGCTAAAGTTTTTAAAAAGAAGTAATTTAACTCCACAATGAGTTATTAAGAACGAAATTTGCTTTATTCTTTGTATGTACGGAGCTCCTAAAAAACTACCTGCTTAGATAAGTATCAATGTGCATGTTTTGTTAAAAACACTTGAAATAAAAAACAAGTGCAATTAGCTTGTCTTCCTCCAACCTCAGTTTCTGCTCATCAACATCTTTTACGGGTATACTTCGTTTCACGAGGGTTTGTACTTTCGTCATCAATTGCCTTACCTTTTTTAACAAATTAAAAAGGTCAAAAACAGACTAAAACAAATTAATGACTTCAAAAAGGTTGGTCGTTTCCTAAAATCAAAATGGCTGCCGTTCAGCAGCTGATTTTTTAAAGCTACAATAATAATATCCTAAAATATGGGTTATGAAATTATGTCATTTTTCAAACTTGTCAAAAAAATTGTTTTGTCAAAAGTAACGTCAGATTTTATTTTCATTTTCGTATTTTTATTGCGTAAAATGCCTCGACGGTATTCAGAAGGTGAACAAAATATGATTTTAAACCTTATTGACTATTTCACTCAGGAATTAACCTGTTCCCACTTACTGCAGTTTTAGAGGTAAGTAGATTTGTTTATTCTTGTGGTTTGTTATTGGTATACATATTAAAATGTAATTTATGACTATATTTCTTTGCATGCTGTAGAGAGTAGCTGATGCCCTGGGAGTCGGAATTACCACCGTTAAAAAGATAAGTTCGCATGGGATCAGAAACAAACGCCCTCTTTATAAAATTCATGAGCACATCATTAGAAATAGAATGTACGCAATGTTTGCTGCAGGTATTTAAAATAAACTTTATTTTATTAAATAAATTTAAAAAATGTATACATATTTTTTCTACAGGGGAACATGTTACATTAGTTTCACTCGAAACAAATTTGCAGAATCTTGATGGTGTGGAAATTTCAAAAGCGTCCCTATGTAGAGGATTAAAAGCACTGCAGTTTAAATGACGAAAAGATTACATATCTCACAGAACATATTTAATAGAACAAATGGACCCATTACTGCCGCCATACGAATAATCTTATTCAAGCAGCCTGGGAAAGAGATCGCTATTTGGACTCTTCAGATATTCTTCCTGTTATTATAAATGTAAACGACTCAGATTCCTCAGAATTTAGTAGCGATGATGAAAGTGTTTCAAATTTTCATATCATTCGTTATTGATTTTTGTTCATTTGTGTTTAACTGGAAGTTTTTTTGTAATAAATTCTTTTATTATCTTTTTTCTCCCATAATTATGTGTATTATTTATTGCTTTGTAAATAAGCCAAACGTATGGTTTTGCAGTTGCTTACTGTATTTATGAAAAACACCAAACACATATTAAATTATTATACAATATTTCATGGAATAACGAAAAATTGAGAAAAGGAAATACATTTTTGTATAAAAAAGATGTATAAAACCACTTTGTACGCGTTTAATTATTTTGGATATTTTTGGTCTCTCCTAAATGAACTTCATGGGCCTAATTGCACCATTTTATGAATAAACCTGACTTTGTTAAGTCGACTTAAAAGTAAAGCCAAGCTTGACTTTTGTTCGGGTTGCAACTTAGTTAAACTTAGTAAGTGATAATGCTGGCACCACCGCATATTATAAGTTACGGCTATGGTATTTTCTGCTTCTTTAGTGTTCAAAAATCCAGTTTAACCTTATATAACATTCATATAAATAATTTGAATAAAGAAATTTAAAAAAAACCGTAAACTGACAAATAAAATTACCAAAAAAGAGAGAACATGCGAAAAGAAAACGTTGATTGCTAGCAAGGTATAAGATAGCACGGTACAAGAATATTATAAAAAATAAACCAATTTATAGACCGTCTTTTTTTTAGCCCGAAAATCGGAGAGTTTAAAATAACTGCAAATCGTTATATACGTGCTATATTTCAGGTATTAACTGCAAATTGTTATATATGTATTATATTCCAAGTATTTCTTTCTAGTTTCTATAAGGCTTCTATAACGTTAAGTCTAGATATTTTTAGGCTGACATAAAGCGAATCTTAAATCCGCCGATAACACTGGTCCAATCGAATTTTTGATTTACGCTTAGCTTTACCTTAAGAAAATTAAGAAGTTTATTGGTGCAATTGGATCATGACAAATTAAAAATTTTATTAGAAAACAATTCTGAATGTGCTCTAAAGAGCGCTTTGAAACGCACTTGCATCAATATTGCCTAAATTTAATTAAAAATGTGAACAGCATTGAATTTATATGAATTAGCTACGACAACCCTTTTTTCCAAGTCATGACGTCATTGATGACGTAAGTACAAACCCTCGTAAAACGTTCTATATATTATCAAGTTCAAGTGTGGCTTGGTTATCAGCTAGACCAAAAAGATTGCGGTTAGAAGTTGGTTGATAATACATTAGAACCAATTCAGACTTTGCTCCCACCTGCGCCGGAAACACTGCGTAACACAGTTTTTTGCCACTATAAAAAGGAATGCAGTGCTTAATGTGGTTGCAAAAAAGTTGGACTGTTTTGTTCTCTGGCATGCACGAATTGCCAAGGCCGGTCGTGTTCAAATGTTGAATTACCAACCGCAGAGGATTCGTTTTACTGACGAACAGACATGCGATACATCGCTATTGACGCAATTTACTTACACCCTGGATAAAGAAGAAAAAGAAGATTTAAAAGAAGAAGAAGAAGAAGAAGGAAGATCAAGAAAAAGAAGAACAAGAAGAAGTAATTGAAGTATATGAATCGGATGAATCAGTTTTTTTACTATTTTTTAATTTCCATCGCTTTTACCAAATCCAACCCTGGCGAATATCTGTTATTATGCAATAGTTTTCAATTAAACAGAATTACAATAGACCTGTGGAATAGGCCTACGGGGAAACCACGTTAAAAAAAACGCGCTAAGTACACTACCTCAGAGGTGGCGTGGAAACGTATGCTTAAAATGACGCTTACAACTTTTTGAATCGTTATATCTCAGGAACGGTGGCTTTTAGAAAAAAAAAATATTGATTTTTTTAATAGATAAATTTATGACCTACAATTTTTGTTTTCAGTAATTTTACGATAATAGATATTGTTTTGAAGAAAATCGTAATTTTTTTTTTACCTTTGACCTTGAGTCAATTTTTTTTCACGTACCGGAACGATGGGGAATTTTGAAATGTTATTTTTAATTATGTTTAAAACAATTTTACTTACTTTTAGCTTAATGTAAATTTATGTACCTTCACTCTTATTTTTTGGCCTAATTTGACCGGACTATCAGGTTTTTGGAGAATTTTAAGGTCGCCGATTCTGAATATAAACAAATAACAAATTGGTTCATCGCCGACCTAGAGCTTAATATGATTATTAACGTCATCTCCGAGGCTTCTCCTGAAAGTCACTTCTAATTGAAACATGTAAATATAAATAAACTTACCCTGACCAACATCTTTGTAGGTTTCTTCTATAATTTTACATTGTGTGCCATCACCATTACATACACCGCAATGATCTTCTACTGCTTCTGAATCTATGACGTCGTCGCAACCAACAACCTTGAAATAGTATTGTTAACTTCTTATACTAATAAATAAATATATTAAAAAATATTGTTTAGGATTCCAGCCATATAGGACCATTTTGGCCCAGGTCCCATGGTACCGGTGCAAGTACAATAGGCCCCTTGCACATATATTTTTTTTATTTGCTAAAAATTAACCTTTATATCCAAATAACGCTTCTGCCAAATACAAAATTAAAAGTAGTTAAAATTTAAATATAAAACTTTCCCGCGAAAAAGGTATCTAAGTCCCGAGCTGCTGACTATACGTATTCACAACATTGATTGACAGAGGCGACCAGTGTTAAGTTCCAATATTACATCCCGAATAAAAGCGAAGTAAATAAAACTAATAGGATATTAAAACATTTTTGATTTTTTATCTGTGGATAACTGCCATTTTCATATGTTTATTTAAAAAGTAAAATACTTCGTGTTCGTTTAACAAAAACACATTAAGAAAAAATGTATTGTATTGGTTTTAAAAGTTAGTAACTATCGTTACAACAATAAAAAATGTATTGCACTGGTTTAAAAAGTCATCATAATTACTGACGAGGTATTTTTCTCAAAGGATATTTTTGTGGTTTTTTACGGTGAAATTACCCTTTACATTTATTATGGTGCATATTTATTGGACACGAATTTATCTTTAATCGAATTAAAGAAACGCGATGGATTTTTTCCAAATAAAATACACTACGGCAAAAAATTCAGGGAGTGAGAAAAAATTGTGAATTTTTCAGTGATTTTTGAAGGGCTATATTTCTGTGAAAAATGGTCGTATCGAGATCTTAAGAAAAATCATCTTGAAGCTTAGAGATTCTAGTTTTTAAATCTTCTGACCAAAAATTTTAAAGAGCGACATTATCGAGTATTTTAAAGGAATAACAAAAAAAATGTAAATTTCTTGTTTTTTTTTGGTCCACGGAAAATTTTTTTACAATAAAATCATGGTATAAAGTTGATAGCCTGAAATAAATAATAAAGCTAAATAAAGCTTTATTTTCTTTTTTTAAATTTTCTCTACGAGAATTGGTTCCGAAGAAAATTAAAGAGCAGTTCCAAAATCGGCTATAAATTTCTTATAAAGTTAGCTTGCGGCCGTTATATTTTTTATTTTTTGTTATCCTCAATTTCAACCTGAAAGAAGAAAAAAAGACCTTTTTTCCTTTTTCCGAAAAGTCCTCCGCATCTGTGCGCTTTTTTTTTAATTTCCAAATTCAAGTAGATAAAAGATGCCTAACTGTAAGAAAACTGAAAACAAAAACCTAATTTTTTATTTTTACGAGGGTTACAGGGTCCTCAAAAATGTAAATTTTGCTCCTTTAATTTTTTCTGAAATTTTAATCAACAGTTTAGAAAAACCACTCGATCGTTTGATCTGCCGATTCGCAAGCTTATTGGGGGTGCAATGGGTTATAAAAATTCGTGCAAACATAAGACTCCTCATTAATATTCGCAAAGAAGCGAAAGATTTTTCGGAACAAGATAAAAGTTTTTTTCACTTTTTAAGCTAAAATTAAGGATAAAAAAAATAAAAAATCAACGGCCGCAAGCTAACTTTGTACGAAATTTGAAATTCAATTTTCTGTCCGACGATTGGTTGCTGAGATATCGATGGTTAAAGCCAAAAGGATGCTTTTGCATTTAAAGTGGAATATCTCCAGAACCAATCATGCATCGTGGAGAAAAATTAAAAAAAGAAAAATGAAGCTAAGTGAACTTACTATTAACTTTATACCATGATTTTATTGTAAAAAAAATTTCAAGCTCGTGGACCAAAAAGAAAAACACAAATACTTTACAATTTTTTGTTATCCCTTCAAAATACTCGATTACTGTCGCTCTTTAAAATTTTTGGTCAAAAGATCTGAAAACTAGAGTCTTTAAGCTTCAAGATGCTTTTTTACGATCTAAATTCGACCATTCAAAACTCACTAAAAAATTCATAATTTTTTCTTTATTTCCTAATTGTTTGCAGTAGTGTAAATTAACGAAGCAAAACAACTAATCTTGAAACTCGGCAACCCTTGTGTCGTTACGCGGCTTTTTAGTCTGACGACTAATTTAAAAGGCCAGACGTAAACTTTAAAAACTTTTTTTTCTGAGTAAAGATATTTGAAAGATGGTTCTTTGATGGGCAAAGAAACAGATTTAATAGGTTTTTAGGTCAAAATAAATTTAATGCAAAGCGCACATTTACCCCTATCGACTCAAAGATCAAACTAAAAAATACGCTTAAAACTTGAAAAATATATAATGGCTAATTTAAGGGCAAATCATCGTTTCTAAAATGTAAAAAAAATATGAACAAACCTAGACAAGATCTTAAAATTTTATTTTATTATTATTAAACATTTTTAAGTTAGTACACAAACGTAAACAAACATATCATACATTTTAAAATTATTATACTCTTCTCTCCAATATAAGCAAAACCATATGATGAAAATAAAAGTTTGAACAAAATTAATTTCTTAAACTATTTGCAAAGGTCTACAAAAACCGTAAATATATCTATAATAAAAACCCAAAGTAACAAAAATAAAAAATAAAATTGTCAAAACCGAAGAAAATTTTAACGGTACCTATTTTTAAAATGTTGTGTGTGATGTGTCAGTTATCTAAAAATGTATAAATACGTAGGCCTACTTAAGCAATAGCTTTAATAAAATACTAAAATATTTCTTGTTAAGGTAAAAGATATGATTAAACTTACTTAACAAAATTACTTACTCTACAAACCCCAGAAATGCACATATTTTTGGTACCCGGTTTGCAAGGGGTTCCATCTTTGACAACTGGTTGCAGTTTACTAAGAACATTTGTCTCGCTGACGCAGTAAAGGGCACAGGGTTCATCTAGTGATATAAAAGACATTTTTAAATAAACATCTTTGGTTTAAAAAAAATTATAAAGTATACCATGGATCAAAGATAAGATTTTTAACAAGTTAGTAAAAGTTCGTTTTTTTTTTAATATTTGGAATTGATATCGTCTAAAGTTTGTCTTTTTTAGAAAGTAAGTTTTGTTTATGTAAAACGTCTTTATAATGGCCCTTGTTTAGACCAACTTTTTAAAGGGGGAAGATGGTATGTAACTATCTAAAACACGGATATTTCGCCGGATGCGCCACGGTTAGGTTAGCCATGTCACAGAATATTTATCTTTTTCAAAAATTTGTAACGCTAAAAATTTTTACTGGTTCTAGTATACAGTGCTCTCATTTCAAAACGAACCACCCTAAATATCTTTAAAAAAAAACACTCACCAAAAAAACAAAGAAACACATCGATTTAGATATACAGGGGGAAGTTTAATTTCGTATTTGATAAAATTTTATCGGTCACCTCCTAACCTCCAGTTAACCTCACTTTGATATGTCAAATGGCAACCCCCATAGTGTGACACATCATTGTAAGCGGCATGAAATTTGCTATCCAACAGTACTAAGAAACTTTAAATAGATGGACGTAGAAGCGACTTAGAAGTAAAAATGTGTGTTAATTAGTTTATCGTGTTCAAATAATTTATTTTATCAAATGCTCAAAATGTGCGCCGTTATTGGCGAGACAATAAATAAGTCTGTTTTGAAATTCTTCGCGAACGTTGGCGAAAGTTTGTCTGGTAATACCTCTGCATTCTAGTGTAATTCTACTTTTAAATTCTTGAATATTTGCAGGTGGCGTTTTGTATACTTTACTTTTTTTAAAAAACCCCAGAGAAAAAGTCTAGAGGAGTTAAGTCTGGAGACCGTGCTGGCCATTCGATGGCACCTGTCTGCCTATCCATGTGCCTGGAAACTGTTCATTGGCCACTCTCGAACTGCTAAAGCATAGTGGGGAGGGGCTCCATCTTGCTGGAAATGCAAATTATTTTCACTGAGTTCCATAGCACTATTTTCATCCACCTGATTTTCCAAAGATTGGACGATAGAAGGGTATATCGCATTTTCCAAAAAGGTTCAGATACAGTTGCCCAGTTAAATTTTCTTCCAGAAAGAATGGCCCGATAATTTCCTTTCCATAAATACCTGCCCAAACGTTGATCTTCTCTGGAAATTGAGTATGTCCTTCCTGAAATATGCGGATTTTCATTATCCCAATATCTGCAGCTATGTTTATTAAGAATTCCATTTAAGAAGAAAGTTGATTCGTCAGAAAAGCAGATATTTTTGATCAAATGAGGGTCTTCGTCAATTCGCTGGCACATTGATTCGCAAAATTCTTCTATCATAATCGTCTTCGTTGAGTTCATGAAGAATTTGTATTTTGTATGGAAAAAACTTATTCTTTTTCAAAATTTTGTGCACGGAACCCGTAGAAATATTGGTCAGCTTAGAAACTTTTGGAATAGACAACGTCGGATCTATTGCGAACTGTCCTAGTACCTCAACCTGGCGTCCTTCGTCTAAAACCCTTTCATTAGTACTTTTCTTGTTGCATACAGATCCAGTTTCTTCAAACTTACGCACCAATTCCATTACATATTTATGCCCCACGTTTTTATTTTGATGCCTCTCATTGAATACTCTGGCGGTTCTACGCGCGCATCGATCTTCAGCCCCATATAGGAAAATTATTTCTATTCTCTCTGCTAGAGTATACACCATTTTAAAATCAAGATTCTTAATTTTAAACTAACGATGTCAAAATGACAATCCTAACAGTAATATTTAACTGGTTCCTAAACGTCTTAAAAACTTGTGCTATTGCAGTGTTTTGCTGTAGCAGGTAACACAAGAAATAATAATTGGAATGAATGCACACTAAAATAGTCTGCGAGGAATTTCAAAACAAGCTTGTCTCGGCAATAACGGCGCACATTTTGAGCATTTGATAAAATAAATTATTTGAACACGATAAACTAATTAACACATTTTTACTTCTAAGTCGCTTCTACGTCCATCGATTTAAAGTTTCTTAGTACTGTTGGATAGCAAATTTCATGCCGCTTACAATGATGTGTCACACTATGGGGTTGCCATTTGACATATCAAAGTGAGGTTAACTGGAGGTTAGGAGGTGACCGATAAAATTTTATCAAATACGAAATTAAACTTCCCCCTGTATATTTAAATCGACGTGTTTCTTTGTTTTTTTGGTGAGTGTTTTTTTTTAAAGATATTTAGGGTGGTTCGTTTTGAAATGAAAGCACTGTATTATTATATTTATTTTTCTCACCAATAAGAGAAAATATCAATAATCTGCATTTAAGGACTGTATTGACAATGAAAAACCTTAATTTTGAAAAATCATTTTTGTATTTTCCTGACTCCGTTTTAAAACAATTTTTGAAATAGATGGCTCATTTACTTTGTAATTTTTTTCGCGCTATTCATTAGTGCTTCCAGCTTTCACATCCGACGTTTCCTCACTCGACCACCGTCTTCAACTTTATTTTTTATCTTATGGGCACCATATTGAATTTTTATATTTGTTAATAGTGCTTTTTAATCCTATTTCAACAGTGTATACTATGTTATGCTTCAAATGCCTATGACCTCATCTATAAAAAAAATATATCGTCTTTGTCGGTTTAATTTCGGCAAATGCCATTTATTTCGTGTAAAAAATAAATATTAGTACTTGCAAAGATAATACTACTACGGATAGATGGTTCATTTAAATGGGGCGCTCTGAATCAGTTCTGAGATATCAATGCTTCCGTAAATGCGAATAAAATTAAGTCGGTAACCCCTGCTCCAGCGAAACGAGGTACGAAACCATGCGCGACATTGCCAATGTCTGTCGCTTGTACCTTATTCGGAATACGAAGTAGCGAAAACGGGCGGGTAAACGGGTTGTATATTTTCTAGTCGCGTTTCATCACGCCAATAGTAAAGGCCTGCCGGCAACACTGTTTAACTATCGTTCAAGGATTGAAGTGCATAGCGCGAAAATCTCTCGATGGACATCGGCTCGCGTTAGCCAAAGTCCATTAGGGGTATCAAAAATATAGCATTGAATGGTTTATCTTATCCGTAGTAGTATTATCTTTGGTACTTGCAAAGATAATACTAGTAGTATTATCTTTGGTACTCGTTAAAAGAGAGGCCGGTCTATGGGTTCAAAAAAAGATTTTTTTAAATAAATAGGAAAAAGATATGTTGAAAATGTACTAGAAATCTGGCAGAAGTTGTACGAAAACAGAAATACGTATGTAAGGTGGCCGTCAAAGTCCTCTAACCCTACAATTTTGAATTAGTTTTTATTAGACATTCTGAAAAAAAAAATATAAGGAAAACGAGTATGCTACTGTAGAAGACCTTAAAAAGTTATTATGGCACAATTTAGGACATGTATAAAAAGTGATATTTCTAGGGCTGTTAATAGTTCAATTAGACGCATGAGGAAGGTCATCATTTTGAAAACTTGCTGCAATAATTTTTGGTGTACAGGGTGTCCAGTTTTCGTGTGTTTTCATATACCAGCTCCCTTACTATAAAAGATAGAAAGATGGGGTTTGCGGCTTACTGTCCTATTTTTTATGAAACTTTCATTGCCGCAAACGAAATTTTCATAGCCCCCTTAGTTTCTGACATACAGGACGATTTTGAAAATTTGTCATTTTTAACCGTCCCCTGTATCTCGATTATTTGGTAACTTTTCAATAAAGTGAAAATGGATTGTTATAGAGTTTTTTACGTAGAATTCAGTGGCGTTGGTAGGTTTTTTCTAAAAAGTTTGTTTTTGAGTTGACCCAAACTTATGTTTTTTAAATGGGACACCCTATATATTATTTTTATCTTTTATTCCCCTTTCACAGGCCTTTCAAAAATATATAATAGTCCATTTTACTTCTTTTAAAAAAGGAAAATTTTAACATTTTTTGTAAAATTTATCATTTTCCGATGGTCAATCACGGATAGCCATGACAAAAACAAAATTCTGTAAATGCGCCATTATGGAATTGTTATTGTTGTCAAATATTACTGTTATTTGTTTGATTTGGGTTTTTGTTATGTGGGAGTTTACTTTATTATTTTTGTGAAAAATTGTTCCACATGGCACAAAATAATAGATATGAGAATTATGAAAAACTGATATGTATGTATGTTTTATCCAAGCTAATAGAAGACGCCAACGCAGCCTCGGAGCTTTATTTTAATCGGTAAGGTTTAATAGTATATTATATACCTATAGGTTAAGAAGTAGCCTTCTCAACAATGATATATTATAGGATGTTTTTTATTATAATGTGAGCATATCTGATGATTTGAATAGATTTTGACATTGCTAATATTCAGCATTAACAAAAAAATTGATATGTAACATTAATATTCATAATAAATATAAAAGTTTTAATCATTTATTATCTAGTTTTTGTTACATATCTAATTATTTCGTAGGTATCCAGAAAGACATCAACCTGATAAAAAAGAATATTTCATAAAATCAAAGCCAATCTCATTGAACACGGATCTTTTAAAAAACTAAGGCCTAATTTTTACAACAAGGAAAACAAGGAAGGAAATGAAATAAATGTTTTGGCTTTGTCGCGGTACAACCATCCATATCATGCAGAAAAATATATGATATATATGGTTGGGGTTAAAAAATCAAAACTCAGTTAATACAAAAAAAACCATAAGTTTAGACCTTTAAAATACCATCTCGTCCAGCATTTGTCCCGTGATCCCGAACGTAGGGTAGTTTTTTGCAATTGGTACCTACAAATGTTGCAGGAAAATGCAAATTTTGAAATAAAGGTGGTGTGGTCAGACGAGACTTATTTTACCAGTTCTGGTATTCTAAACCGAAACAACTCAAGGTACTGGTCCCAAACGAACCAATATGTAATATTTCCTCGAGAACGTTAAGGTCGGTTTGGATTTAGCGTGTCATGCTTCATTTTTGGCACTAAAATTAAGATATTTTATCTATGAAGGAACGCTTAACCGGAAATAGACACCTAGAAATAATGCGAGATGCACTAATGGAAATATTAGAGGATGTTCCTTTGGCCGATTTAAATAATATTTATTACCAGCAAGATGGCGCTCCGAGTCACAATGCTCAAATAGTGAGAGAATATTTAGAAACAACATTTCAGATAAATGGATTGGTACGAATGGACCTGTCAGGTGGCCCCCAAGATCCCCAGATCTTTCTGTGTTGGATTTTTTTTATGGGGGTATATGACAAATAGATATATATGAGACAATACCACAATATTGATCAACTTCGAGAAGCTACACATCAAGCGTTTAGGCTTTTGCAGGGTAGGCCAATTACTTTATTAAATGGATTGTATGGATGTATGTCGAAAGTGTTTGGAACACAACGGAGCCCAATTCGAGCAATTTTTGTAATTTAAATAAATAAAAATAAATTAATATGTTATTTTCTTTTAATGTTGCTTAGTTATTATGTATTAATATAGAGTTGTTATAATAAAAATGACGTTGTTAATTTTGTTTTGATTTGCGGGCATACCTTCTATACGAAAAATGATAAATTTTACAAAAAATGTTAAAAATTTTCTTTTTTAAAAAGAAATAAATATGGACTATTATATATTTTTGAAAAGCCTGTGAAAGGGGGAATAAGAAAAAAATATAAAAAACATAAGTTTGGGTGTAATCAAAAACAAAACTTTTAGAAAAAAACTACCTACGCCACTAAATTCTACGTAAAAAACTCTATAACAGTCCATTTTCACTTTATTGAAAAGTTACCAAATAATCGAGATACAGGGAACGGTCAAAAATGACAAATTTTCAAAATCGCCCTGTATATCAGAAACTAAGGGGGCTATGAAAATTTCGTTTGCGGCAATGAAAGTTTTATAAAAAAATAGGACAGTAAGCCGCAAACCCCATCTTTCTATCTTTTATAGTAAGGGAGCTGGTATATGAAAACACACGAAAACTGGACACCCTGTACATTATTTTGTTGAATTTTGACAAAGTTTTATTTAGCTGTAGACTTATACCTTTAACAATTTTATTTATCACTAGCATTTCACCTGCGGCTTCGCCCGCGTGATATACGCGATTTTGGCTGTTTTTCCCCGTTGCCGCGGAAAAAATTCATACATTGGGTACGTGCGTCAAAGACGTCTGCTCTTAGGTATCTGGCCCCCTTGACACTCTGTTACGTTACATCACTTCACGCTTCCCGCCTCGTCTTTCGTCAGACACTTTGCGGCGTAGAGCGCGTCTTGCCATTGAACATTATTCTTTATCTGTTACCGTTTTCTATAATATAAATTGCATTTGTGAATAAGTTAGTACGTATTTCTCATACAATTTTTATTCGTCTTAATAACAGGTTAGGGAATAAAGTTCCAAAAATACTACCATTTTCTATTTTTTGGGTAATTTAAAGCCTTATCAAAAGCAACTTAAAAAAAAACGATTTAAAAAAAACGATTTTTCTATACAAACTTTCATCCTTATTTTAACCCTCACCACAAAAGGATGTTATTCAAGAAAAAATATATAACAGATAATTTTTAATCGTAATTAACAACCAGGACCTACATAACAATTTTCATACTTCTGAATCCAGAAATAATAAAGTTCCACACAAACTTTTACCCCTCCCCCATTCTACCCTTTTAGGAGGGGGATTTTCTAATTTTTTTTTAGCTAATGTCTCTCATTTTTCTGTGTAATCAGAACTCTAATTACCAACTTCCATATTTTCAACTTCAAAAATGACAATTTTTCTGTACAGGGTTATTGGTTATAAATGCACCCCCCATTTATCTATTTTAGGTAAAAAGATGGATGAAAATGTTAAATACAAAAGTTGTAGGGCTGTCACTGAGGTTCTTTTACAACGTTACCAAAAAACAATTTAACGTCGCCTTTTTAAGATATGATGCTAACTTGCGTTTTTTTTTAATGGAACACCATGTATATGGAATCTTGGTTTTCGGTGTTTAAACGAAAAATATTTTGAATTAAAATATTCTGAATTTCTTGTATGCTTAAATTTCTATGTGAATTTACTTTCTCTTTTAGAGCACCCCACAAAAAAGTATCTAACGGCGTTAAGTCTGGGCTGTTAGGAGGCCACCTAATTGTTCCAAATTTGCCTATCCATAAGGGAAATGTGTTATTGAGCAAATATCTTACTCCAACAACGTTGTGAGGCGGTGCCCCGTCCTGTTGCCAAATTATGTTATTGACATTTAGCTCTGGAAAATTTTGTGGTAGGGTAGTTAAAATATTTTCCAAAAGTTGTTGATACCGTTGACCTGTTAATGTATGTTTATAAAATACAGGACCTATTATCTTTTCTTGTAAGATGCCGGCACAAACATGTAGAGTTTGCCGCCCAGAAAATCGGATTGGCCTTGCTTGATAGGGATTAGTAGAAGCCCAATAATGCGTGTTTCTTCTATTATATATCCTACTAGTGGAAAAACTTGCCTCATCGGACCACAATATGTTATTAAAAAAAATGATTTTCCTCAATCCTTTGCATCATCTCCTGATAAAACCTCAGCCGTGTTAGTTTATTGTCTTCTGATAAATACTAAACTTTTGTAAATTTAAAAGGATGAAAATGGTGCTTTTTCAAAGTTGATTGTATTTTTCAAAAAGTCAAGTTTAATTCTCTACTGGCTTTTGGTATAGAATGTTTAAGGTATTCTAAAATAAAAATAATCTTAAATAAAAATAGCACTGGATTTTAATGTTTTTCTTTGTGTAATTTTATTTTTTAAAAGCTATCAATGAAATTTTATGTATTGCTTTTCTTCATTAATTATAAAAATATAATGTTACCTTGGAAATATAGGAGAATGTCTAAGTCTATGTCATCATTTTCATTATTTCTTTGACTTGTTCTCACATTGTTTTTAAATGAATTTCTATTATTAACATTATTATATACCCTTTTAAACGTGTGTTCATTGGGTAAAATTCTATCCGGATATAAAAGATGATATTCTCTACGTGCTTGTTTTGTAACCACATCTAACGAAAATTTCATAAATTTTTCTTTTTCTTCTTCAATAAAACCCATTTTAAAATGTCCGTATTTTGATACTAAAACATGATGACAACTCAAATATGACGCTTTCATGGAAACTTAAATGATTGTTTTCAAGGCATATCTGACCATTTTGCAAATATTATGGTTCTGCGTATAGTCACTGCCATATCGTACGATGATATTTAAACAGAAATATTTCGAAAACGGCCAAACCAAATGTCGACTATGCATATATTCTTAAAATCGGGATAAAACGATTATTTATTTTAGCTAATAATATACAGGTGTTCCGTTTAAAAAAACGCAAGTTATCGTCATATCTTAAAAAGGCGACGTTCAATTGTTTTTTGGTTACGTTATAAAAGAACCTCAGTAACAACCCTACAACTTTTGTATCTAACATTTTCACCCATCTCTTTACATAAGATAGATAAATGGGGGTGCATTTATAACCAATAAGCCTGTACATATACCTTTCATCCCCAATTTAACCTCCCCAACAGATGTAATCTAAAAACTATTAAAACAGATCATTTTTAATCATAATCAAAAGCCTTAATACCAATTTTCGTAAGGGTCGAATTTAAATTTATATATAAATTGTTATATACATTCTAATTTATTTGTCCCGTTTCCAACAAAATTATTATTATTAAGTGCCACGTTTAAATTAAATTAGCGATTTCTTCGGAGACATCACCTATTAACTTCAATTACCCTATTACAACGATTAAAGTTAAAATCTATATAAATTACCAGAACCGGTTAATTATCTTTGTTTTTCATGCTTCATCGAGTATACAGGATGTTTATTTTGCATAACGTTATTAAAGGGTATGGTAAACCGATCTGCCTACACGGGCGGTCAGCGGAGGTAGATAAGAAATGAAAAACTAGAGAGGTCCCAACATTTTATTATCGCACATTTGATAAATGAGGTATTAAGTTGTATTAATTATTTATTTTATGCAGGGTGGTAAAGATTTTACTGAAAGATTTGCAGCCGAGTAATAATCTTGTTGTTAAAGTTCACAAAGAACTTGGCAATGGGTTAAATTAAATAAAGAGGTAAAAATTAAAACTCTTGGCAACAGGGCATAACTTAAAAAAGAACTATTTGTCAAAAAATAATTTAGTTCGAGATTTTGCGTTTAAAATCAAATGAATATATTTATAAAAATATATTACCTTGTTTTATATTTACCACATAATATAGTACTCCAATAGGCCGTACGATAGAAAGCTTAAGTGTCTAATACTGCAGAACTTCTTTAAATTTGGTTTTTTAACATGTTTTTAAAAATTTTCCTTTTGTTTTATTTTTAAAAAAAAAAAGAAAAACTTTTTTTAAAAAAATTTAAATTTTAAAATATTTAACTTTTAAAAAAAAAAAATTTTTAAAAATTTAGAAATTGTTTATTTTATTTTTTAAAAATTGGAATTTTTTTCCCAAAAAAAAGGGGTTTTAAAACTTTTTTAAACCCTGCGGGGAAGTTTAAGTTTTTAAATTTAAAGTAATCCTCCAAAACCTTTTAAAATTTTTTTCTCAATTTTTTTTTTTTTTTTAATTTTTAAAAACGCATAAAATTTTAATTTTCAGAGCCAGGGGGGTTTTAGCAAAATTTAAGATTTGGGAAAAAAGGGTTTTTTTTTGTTTTTAAATACCAGAATTAAATAATTTTTTTTTTGGGAAAATTTTTTAAACCTGCTCATTCGGAAAAAAAAAAAAGTTTTTTTAATTTATTTCGAATCAAAAAAATATAATATTTTTCAAAAAAAAATTTCTTTTTTTGGGGAAAAATTTTAAATTTAATTTTTTTAAAAAAGGGGGGGAAAAATTTTTTTCAAGGCATTTTAAAATTTGGGTTTTTTTTTTATAGTTTGGAACTTTAATTGGGAAATTTGGAAAAAAAAAATTAATGAAAATTGAAATCGAATTAAAAAAAAGGGTTTTTTAAAAATAAAAATATTTTGTTTCAAAAAGTTACTAAATTTTTTAATAAAAAATTTAGGATGAATTTTTGGAAAAGAAAACAATATTTAAAAATTCTGCGAATCCCAAAGCTTCTATACGCTTTGATTTAGCGAAACTTATTTTTTTAAAATTTTTGTGAAATAATTTTTTAAATTTTTTTTAATTCCTTTTTTAAAAAATGAACCCTTTTTTATTTTATATTTCCAAATATTAAAAACCGTTTTAATTTTTTCTTTTTTTTTTGTTAATTAATTCGGAATTTATTTTAATTTAAAGGTCAACCCCAAATAAATTTAAAAAAAAAACTCTTTTTTTTAAAAAAGAAATTTTACAAAAAAAAAAAAAAAAAACATAAATTGAAGTTTTGGTCCGCAAGGGAAATTTAGTTAGGAAAGGTACCCCCTATTCTTACATTTAACCCAAAAGTCAACACCTTATATTACAAAAAAAAAGACTAATCAAATGAAGTAAATAAATGGAGTTTAACATAAAAAAAATTTAATACAAATGTAAGTTTTTTTTTATAATAACAATGTAAAAAGGAAAAAATACACATTAAAACTTAAACCCAATGGAAAAAAAAAAAAACCTTTTTAAAAAAAAATAAGAACACTGACATCGGCACATTAAATAAAAGAAACACATCTCTGTAATTTTTTAAAGGTTCTATTACAAGGGGGTTTTAAACTCTTGAGTAAAGGTATTATCAACTATAGCTGCTTTTGGACATAAAGAACCTTTTTAAAAATAATCGTGTTGTTTTTTTGGTATGGACCTTTTTTTTTTGAACCTGGTATTAAGGGCACCAGTCTTACTTTAAAATGCAGGTTTTTTCCCAAATAGGGGAAAGGATTCCTGTAGCCATGATTGTCTTGACAAAAAAAGGAAAAAAACCATTTTGGCTGATACGTGGTCAAACCTAAGGAGATCTAAAACAAAACGGCAGGAACAGGGGTTTTAACTTTTTGGGGAAATTTATCTTGATTTTTAGATCAAGAAGTGGGGATAAACAAAATCACAATAATTAAAAAAAAGGCAACACCGGGGGCTCCACCAAAAAATATTCTAAGTTTTCTGACAACAACACACGATTACTTGAACAATTTTAGGTTTTTAAAAAAAATTCTACAGCAAACCAGGAACGTAAGTGTCAAATGTCATTTCAGAATCCAAATACAATCCCAAGGAGCTTACAAAATTCTTTACAGGCAGAAGGCTGCCATTAATCTTTACTTGCATGGATTTATCAACTTTGCATGCGCTTTGATGATGCGTTTGCTAAAGCATTTAAATCCTTATTATACTTATGTTCCGTTATATGGTGTTCGCATGGCAAGAAGCTAAACATAAGTTGAGTGTCATCTGCATACATCTGACTAGTGCAATACTTAACGTAGTTTGATAGTTCAGCCGTATAAAGAATGAAAGGTAGAGGCCCAAGTATTGACCCCTGTGGAACCCCGGATGTAACATGGCCCATTCCAGACGATTCGCCATCAAGCACTACCCACTGCCGACGCTCGGTCAAGTAGTTCCGTATCGTATAATACAAACAGTTTCAGCAGAAAACCCATAATAGCGAAGCTCTGCGCAAAGAAGCCTATGGTTGATTGTATCGAAAGTCTTAGAGAAGTCTAGCAAGACTAGAGCCGAGACACGAACCCCATCAAAATTCCTCCCAATCGAGTCCACAACCTCAGACATGACGGCTGAGGTACCATTACCGCCCCGGAAACCTAACTAATTATCAGGTAGAATTTTAATTTTTTCCAGTAGGCGGTCATCTGTTTGCATACAATTTTTTAGGTATCTTAGATAAAACTGGCAATTGACTGATTGGCCGAAAATCGGAAAGGAAATCGGGGCTGTTTATCATTTAAATCAACACATTACAATAGATCTAATATACTTTTAATTTGGTGTTTTACACGACACTCAATTACCGTGTGTTTACCTGAAAGTTTGAAAAAAGTTAGTGTCACAATAATTATTATTTAAGCTGCTTTTTAACACACTTTAATGTTTGGGGAATAACCCATATAGACCTACCGTCCTTTAAAAAGGACGCTGCATAAATTATGCATCCACGTTAATATTCCTACTTATGAAAAGGAGGCGCCAATAATATTAGATGTTAAATACAATACGAAAGCGTGTTAAAATGTGCTGCAGACCGAAACAGTTTTTATTTTAATTGTACGTTGTGTTATTTCTGTAGAATTTTCAAGTCAATTGCAATAAGCAATTGGAGGTAAGTTTTTTAAGCTTTTATCATACTTTTTAAGTCCAGTGTATATTTCTTTTGCTCAAACAGTATCCAATAAACGTGTTTGGTAACATAACCTTAAATAATAATGTGACATATGTTATATGTATTTTTAATAGAATATGACTGTCCTTTTAAAAGGTCGGTAGGCTTATTCACTACTTTAACCATTTTTTTAAATTTCTTTTTTAGATTTTGTAAAAAGCCATTAACTTTGGCAGAGTTAACCGAGGAGCTGTAAAATTGTGAAGTTGATGATATTCCAGAAGAAATTGTAATTTTTCCACCTGAAATTGCTAACGATGACTGCGATACAAACGAAGATTCGGGAGATGAGACCTCTATTTGACTTATTGAATAAAAATTTTTTCGTACATGCTCCTATTGAGGAAAACCACAGTATAGGCGAATCTATGGTCCCATATTTTGGTCGCCATAGTGGAAAACAGTTTATTAGGGGAAAACTCATTCGTTGGGGGTACAAGATATGGGTGGGTGCTTTGCGACTAGGCTACATTGTCTACTTTGATCTCTACCAAGGTTCCTCAACAACATTACCAGACATATACAAACACTTGGGACTTGAGGCATCCGTAGTGTTACAATACTCTGATGTTTTAAAACAAATGCCGTATGGACTATTTCACTTATTTTTTGATAATTATTTTACATCACTTTCTCTTCTACGAGAATTGAAACTAAGAAATGTGAAAGCTTCTGGTACCATAAGGGAAAAACGCATTCCAAATTCACCTTTATTAAACGGGGCAACAATAAAGAAAAAGACCCGTGGTTATTTTGAATATTATTGCGCGGATAACGAAATTATCATTTGTAAATGGGATGATAACAATATCGTCAATATAGCGTCTAACGATTCCACAGTTTTTCCAGTAAATAGAGTAAAAAGATTTTCTCAGTCGGAGAAAAAACATTTATGTTGATCAACCTCGACTTGTAAAGTCTTACAATGAGAATATGGGCGGCGTAGATCGGGGTGATCAAAATTTTAGTGAATAAAGAGTGACAATAAGGAGAAAAGAAGTGGTTCTTCCCGTTATTTACTCATTGTATCGATATGGTTTTCGGACTAAATGGGTTAAGAGCCTTATTAAATAAAATAATGCTACAATAATTTATTTTTTCGACAATAGTTTAAATTTTTAACTTAACATTTAACATGATTTAAACAAAATACAAAAATGACTTTATTTTTTATATTAACATACATTTTAAAATACTTTATACTAATTTGTAAAAAAATCAATAAATATTATTTTAGGCCATGTAGTATTTGATGGCACTAAAATGAAGTAATTGTCAAAAAAGTGGTTTTCAAAAATTAAATTATGTACCGAATAATTTAGAAATAGAAAAAGCTGCATAATAAGCTACTTGAAAAGTTAAGACTAATTTATGAAAAGGCATACGGTGATTTTATAAAGTAGCTGACGCTGGAGACGATTTATTTACTGTAAAATGCAGAGAGATTAATATTATACATCAAAAAAAATCGGCGGGAGAAAATTTACCAGTTTTTAATGTTTCAAATTGTAATTAGTGTACTTTTAAGGTTATGTATATAAATTGTTGTTTTACCAATTAAGGCCCTATTAATTTTATTGTTGTTTTATAAATTAATAAATTCTGACGTTTTTGTTACTTTTTTGCCCTAGGGCAAAATGTTGCAATTTTGCACCCTTAAATGGAAGCGTAAAATTGTTTTTTTATTGCAAAAAAACTCTTAGATGGACTTTTTGGATGTAGATACGTTAACTTTTATCATAAAATTAAATTATTTTATCTGAAAAATGTAGATAACCTCATTAAATTTGGGATAAATGTTTATCTTTTTAAAGCTTTTTTACTATACTATTTTTAATCAAGTACTACACTATAACAGGGTTAAAATCTGCAACCTTTAACAGTTTTTTATTGTATCTTTTTTATTTTTTTTTCTAAAAAATGAAGAAATAAAGAAAAATATATTCAAAGAAAATAAAATGTTTTAAGTTGCTTAATCTTAGAAAAATATAAAAATTTTAAAAAATTCAGTTATTTTTTTCACAATTATTTTTGATAAGGTGATTCCTGAGACGCCACTGGACTTAACAATTTTAATTTAGTTAAGCCCCGAATAGAGTTTTATAACTAAAAATAAAACTGACAAATTTCAAAAAAATCGGCTACAGGATGTTTAAGATAAATACAAAAATCTACTTTTTAACTACTTTTTTATAAAAAGTTTACCACCCTGCATCTTAGAAACATTAAAAATTTAAATAGTTCACATTTCAGTAGAAACTAAAGCAGCATTTTCCCGGTTTGATTTTAGCTGATTAACTTTAATGGATTAACGAAAACCGAATAAAAACATAAGTTCAACAAAACTTCATCGATTAAAATGGAAACCTATGTTTTCAAAATTATTTTTATTCGATTTTGTTTGATCCACAAAGTTGATTAAATTAAATAAAACCATGAAAACACTAAGAAAATTTTATTATCCTACATCAGCGAGCCATTCTCTTGTAAAACTAATTATTTTGGGAAACTATTAGGCAAATATTTACTAGCATTTTTCTGACTATAACCGTTAAATCTTTTGGCGGAAAAATTAACCAATTTGCAATGAGTTAAGGAAAGTTTCTTCGAGCTTTTCCGACGCAATTTTCCCCGAAACGTTCGAGCATCAAACGTGACTAACATAAAAATTTTGCAGTTTGTAAATTTTTGATTGCCGCAATTAAAACTTCGTTTTAAATATGAGAAGAGGCATCGCGAGCTAGATTTTACGTAACTTTTTAAGCAGCATAAGACCCAAGTAATATTTCAAGGAGTTGAAAAAGAGTTTTGTTTTGCAGAAAACGAAGTTGATCATATCTTAGGTGGAATTAAAAATTTCTAGTCTAATACTTTTATATAAAAATACTTAAATCGTTTTAAATATCACGTCATTATTTTAAATTACTAGAAATCATGTGTTACAACTCTAATTGTAAATTATTTTATTAAAAATATTTGCATACAATGTCGCTATGTCAATTTTATGTTTTTTTTATGGTATAACATATTTTATAACATAATACTCATAAAATATTCCGTAACTATATACAGGGTGTTTCTTAAATAAAAATATGAAAAATAGTTTCTATAAGCATATATCCTAAACTTCTTGAGTTTTAATCTACAGAGCGGTAAAGTTGTAATTAAAAATATATATATTTGTATATATATATATATATAATATATACTATATATATATATATATATATATATATATATATATATATATATATATATATATATATATATATATATAATATATACTATGATATATATATATATATATATATATATATATATATAATATATATATATATACTATATATATTTATAATCCTGATTACTATAAACATAATCAAATATCTGAACAACTTCCTCAGAGGCTGGGACAAAAAATTTATTTAAATGGTGCTCTGTACCTGTTAAGGCCTGTCAACCAAAAATTTACTAATTTTGCAAATAACTTTTATGAGATAAAAACTTTAAGTTGAGTGTTCCAAGCGGATCAAAATTTACTTCTAATTGTGTATTTATTTAAAAATTTTAATTAACAATTCAAACAAAATAGCGTTTTGTAGCTGATTTAGGTTCTCAAATTTAACACTTTTTTAAATGACACTTTTTAAGTGACCCCACAGAAAAAAGTCATTCGGTGGACCAATATTATTGCCGTTAAAAGCATTTTTCAGGTGCTCTCTAACCATACGGGCATTATTGGCGGGGCAACCATCCATTTGGTACCAGATCATTTGATCTTTTCGAACAACTTCTTCCAAGGCGGGTCCAATTTGATTTTGAAATAAGTCCAAATAAGTTTCTGCTATCGGGTTATAGTTTATAAAAAGGGTCCAATAATATGGTTTTCGATACACGAATACATTTGTTTTTTGGGGATATTGTGCCCGAGTATGAACAAAGCGATGCTCATTTTCTTCGCTCCAATACAGGCAATTCTGAACATTTGGTTCATTGTTAAGGTTGAATGTACATTCATCAGTAAAACAAATATTTCCTAAAAAAATTTTATCGCTATTTGCTCTTTTTTTATCATTTTAAAACAAAATGCCATTCATCGCTCTTCATCTCTTTCCTGCAGCTCTTAATGTTTTTCGAATTTATACGAATAATTATTGTGTTTTTTCAAAGTGCGCAATACCGTTGTAGGATGTTTATTTACCTCTTGCCAAGAACCCTCGTACTAACCATTTTTTTTCCTCCACACTTAGTGGAATATTAAGATCTTTGTCCTCTCTTTTTTCGGCTCTATTTTCGATATCCTGAGTTGAACATTTACAATTATTTATTACGGTTCCTTTGGACTCGACCTTACTGACAATATGTTTAATAGTTAAAATGGACGGAATGGGCTTGGTAGGAAAATAAAGTAAAAACATCAAACAACTTTCCGCATAATGTCACTTAATTCTGGATACTTTTTCGTCGATTGAATAATTCATATTTTTTTTCAAATACCGACTCTCACTGATTTATTGACACTTTTTCTCAGGTCAGGGACAATTTTCATTTTACTGGCGCCTGTTTGGTTTTACCTGAACCGAAAATTTGGTAATTTTGCAATTACATTTAAATGAATAATTTAAGATTGGCTTATTAAAATTTTTTGAAACTTAGCACGAGGGATTGTCAGATTGGTCTTTTTAAAAAGTTATTTTACATTTTTTTTTGTAAAATGTACAGGGGAGCCAATAATTGACCCCCCGTAAAATTTACATGGGATTTCCTATGTTCCGCTCGGGGACGCACCACCCGGTATGAGATTAAAGCTTTTAAATGATATATCACAAACCGTATATTGCCAATAAAAACTCCATTGTCATAAATTTAACTTTTACTTTATGTTCATTTTTATGTATGTAAACTGATTTATACGCAGCAATGTTGAAAAAAGTCGTACAGAAGCTTTGTAGGACTTGCCAAAAAGGAAGCTACCCACAAAATTTTGTAGATCTGTATTAATTACTTGATGGTGTGTATTCTGTACTCTGGAGTGTAATGTTTTACTTGAAGATCTAATCTGAAAACCTACCTGCTTGGAAACTGGAGGTCCACGTATGCAACTCGTCTCCCCATGGCTTAGAATTCTGTTCTGTACATTGTTGTTGACGAAAATTCAAAGCATCATCAGGACATGGCTAATAACAAATTTAAAAAATATATTTAATTGTGTTGCTTCTGCCTATGCCAACATATTATGTTTCAGTAAGGTAACTAAACGCAATGTCTTTGCAAGACATCAACCAAACAAGATAAAACCCAAATTTACCAGAAAAAAGTACCGTCGTATCTTGACACATTCAAAATAATTTTACCTGTATTCGTCAAATATTTTTATGTGACGAATTTTCATGGTAAAATAAAGCAAATTTCCGATTTAGCAAAAAAATATTTCCTAATGTTATAGAAAAAAAAATAATAAAATGTAAAATTCGTGAGAGATAAACAAAGACGATTTTTCAGGTAAGTTTCGTTTAGTTCTATAGTGAAGCTTTAGGTGAAAACATGTATTAAACAAATAATTTATCATTGTGAAAGTACTTGTAAATAAAAAACAACCATGGGAATATTTTTTTTTCTTTAACTAATAAACTCCAGTTATTTTATATTTTAAATAATTACCATAATACCACTCAGTAAATTTCGATTATTTTTATTATTTAAAACACTTTTTTTGCGGGCTATTAACTAACTTACTTTTTAATGTTTACATTTGTCCATCCCGCATAATTTTTTTTCTACGTGATATCACGTAATCGCCTAATTTTGAGTGAAAACATTATTATAGTGAAGAATAGGGCTTATGGCGTCCGTCATTTAAAAGCTCTTTGAGTAACGTAACATTTTTTTTTAAACAACTATAAATTTTACAGAGATCGTAGCCTGCTGTCGAACCTGACATAATAAACAGAACTTGTACCACATTTTCTAGGAAAACAACTCTAATAACATGTTTATTCTAAACAACATGAAGCTACGTTAAAAGCATATTACGAAAATTGCAAAATATAGAGACCTGGAGGAATTAATAAAAACACAATAGAAAATGAAAAACAGACAGAAGCATAATAAGAAAATTTTTAAATATAGAGAAATAAAGAGTCAAAAAAAGTATGCTAAAAAAATAAGAACAAGAATCAAATAGAGTTTTCAATGCAACAGATAAACAAAAGAAACATGGTCGCCGGTAGGGGAGTCAGGGGAAGTCGGTCGACCCCCTGGATTTTTTAAAATTACTTAAAATAAAACAATTCGCGTCTAAGCCCTTAAATTTTATAATATCGTCTAGGAATTTAAATAAATATGATTATTATATAGAAATTAAAGTTGTGGTATTTTTACTTGTGTTTTTAATTCAATTAATTCTGGGCTAGTAAATTAACCTAAACTTTTTGATCCCCTCTACGCGGCGGCCCTGTAAGAAAAATTTAAAAATCAGGATTTTATAAACTTATGTGTGATGAGTGTAAGAGCTGTTATATTGGGCAAACAGAAAGAAATTTTGAAACAAAGTTTTTCAAATCATTTTCTAGATAGCAGACACACATTTTCAGAAATAACTAACTTACAAATATTGCATTTAAAACAAAAAGGCTGCAAATTAGATATGTTATAAAATCTCGAGATTTATAAACATAAAAAAAATAATGTAAATGTGCTTAACATGGAAATAGACGTAGAAAAAACTGTTATAAAACACAACAATAGAACCTTTATTAAAGTTTTACATATAAGTGTAAGGTGTGTGTTTTTATTAGGTAGGGCTATTTATAAATCAGCAACATAATTTTAATTTCTTATAACAACACTTTAAAGATCTAGTTGGAGTACAAATCAGCGGTTACGACTAAATATATTACAAAAGTAACTTATAGCAGTTTGTTTTATTTTATTTAATCAAAATGTAGCGTCACAAAGTAATGAATGAAACCATAAGTTCTAAAGAACATTAATGGAGCATATTAAACACTTATACACAAGTCTCTGCAGAAATCCGTACTACATACTACCACCCAATAAATCCAGAAGATACCTACTACATCATTTCAGGTTACCTGGTGCTCAATAACAGGGTATGGTCATATCCTTTACATATACGATTTTAAAGGAGTAAGTGCAAAATGGCGAAATCAATAAAAATAATAATAACTAAAGCATCTTGCTAGAGCTTATTATTTTCCTATTAATTAGCAGTTGTATTCAAAAAATCTTTTAAAAAATATCAAGCCACTGGGATTTAGTCAACACCTATTTAAGGTCATTTAAATTTTATGGAATATCAATATTTTAGATTACTTTGTGCCTAATACCTTGAGACCTACAAAGCTTAGCCCTTTTGTATCCTGGATATCTGAAACTGAGAAAGGTTTTCTTTTTATTACTTTACTACTATTATTTTATAATTAGGGCCTTGATAAATTAAACTTAGACAATTTATTTGGTTTAATTTATAAAGGCTAAGTTGCTAAAATACCTTTGTTTTAGACAACATACAACTTTGACTAACAAATACCAATAAGTGGACCTGTTAAGTGATATTTTGTCAAATGGTGCAATAAATAAATGTGTTCGTACCGCAGTATTGCAAATTTTTAGGTTTCGTCTCTCGCCCAAGCAATATCTTCCCTTATTTGCGGGAACTGGATTATTACATTCCCTTTCCGAATACGAAACTCCACCTCCGCAACTTCGAGAGCAGGTAGACCACGGTCCCCAATCGCCCCAACCACCATTAACAGCTTCTGGTCTGGCACCCATTTCAATGCATTTTTTCCGAAAACACCACTGCAAATTAAATATACATCTTAGGTCAGATGTGTGTAAAAAATAATTGTATATTAAAAAGATAATATATTTAAAAAACTTTCAGGGTTTAAATGACCTCAGAATAAGAAAAAAATGAGCTCCAATTCTTTTTGAGTTAAGTGAATTAAATAATTTTTTCGACCACATTTTCTAAAAATAATATTTTCTTTTTTATGTCAGGAAAGAAACTTACTTAACATTGTTAGCACGGTAAAATGTAAATATTGCCTTGAAATATTGCTTAAATAATTGGTCATTAATTGGTCAAAAATGGTCAGATAATTTCAAGATTTGGTCAGATTTCAAAACGAAAAAATTAAAAGTGTTAATTTTCAGGGACACTCAAAAATTTTTAGCACCACAAATTTAAAATAGATATAGGTGCCTGCAAGAAAAGATTTACTTCAAATATTACCAAAAATTAATCGGTTAGCGCATTTAGATATTTGGTCAATAATTAAAAGAAAAAAAGGGACATTACGGTAAGAAATGTATATCAACCCAAAATAGTCCTATTGGTCCAAGAAAAATAAAATTCAATGGTAACGGACTAGCAAATAATAAGTAAGGAGAAAATTTAAATTAGTGCGTAAATCAACGAAATAAATTGAAAGATTTACCCTTCAAGGTCATATAAAATATAGTAGCAAGTGTGAATCTATTAATTTATTTTGTTTATTTACTGACCAATTAAAATTTGTCCCGACCAATTATATGCTAGTCCGTTATAGTTTGTCCAAGCTAGCATTTTTGTGTTGGCTTACATGTTCAAAAACAGAAATTACTAGACTCAACGTCAAAATCAGCTGATTGGCGTAAATCACCCAGTAATGGATTAACAGCGTTTCAATTCTTGTATTAATTTTTTTTTTGTGTTTGTGTGTGTTATTTTGTGTTTTAAAGTAATTAATGAGATTAGAGATTACTCTGCAGTGTTTCTATATTTTTTGTGTTAACTATTTGACATTTTTTATATTTAATAATTTATTTTATTTTGGACTAAGTTTTTATTTTTATTGGTTTAAAGAAAACCAATAGAATTGATATTTTTTATTGTATAAATCACAATGATTACTTTATTTCCAGTTTAGAAAAGCTTCGAAACCCACTTCAGAGGTGTGATGAGTCGGAGGTAAGAAAATATAACCTAAAAATATTTTTGATAAAATGATGCTATCAGAATAGTGATCTTGCAAAAGGTAAAATAATTCGTTTTAAGAGTATCATAATCTAAAAATACATCCTCAGATGTGCCAAATATTTTAAGATTTAAATATATTTATGAATGTATTTTTTAGGATCGCATAGTGGCAGTTGCTGACAATATAAGAAGCAAAATATGAAATTTATAAGTAACTAGGCTTAATGGAAAAACCAAATGTGCAACGCATGAAAAGGAAATTTTTAAAAGGTTTTATGGAAAATAAAGATTTAGGAGAAAATAAAAATCGGCCATATAGTGGCGAAAAGAAAGAAAATATGGTTAAATGGTTAAAAAACCGAAATATTCCTTTTGCAAAATCGGCCACAAAATAGATTTTGTGGTGCTTGATTCAGCGCCTACCAAAGTCTCCAAAATCTTATGTCGTCGATGTTCTTATTCAGGAGGGTGGTCATCAAGTGCTGCGCTTGCATCCATATCATTGTGAATTCAATGCTGTTGAAATGGTATATATTTAAAAATAATAAGACATTCCCTATTTTATGGGACCCACATTATTAGTATATCAGCCAACTTAAATCTGAAAAACAAATTTTACTAATATGTAGGGATATTCGCATTGCCAACCTAAAAATGTTAGCTTGGACAAACTATACCATTGAATTTTATTTTTATCTGACCAATAGGACTATTTTGGGGTGCTAAAAGTTTTGTTTTACATTTCTTAATTAAATGTCCTTTTTTTTCTAAATTATTATTGGCCAAATGTCCAGAGGCACTGACCAATTAATTTTGGGTCATTTTAACGTTTTTTTTTGCGGACGCCTGTATCTTAAATTTGGGGTGCTAAAAGTTTTTGAGTGTCTTTGAAAATCAACACTTTAATTTTTTTTGTTTTGAAGTCTGGCCAAATTTTGAAATTATCTGACCATTTTTGACAAATTAATGACCAATTATTTAGGCTCATTTTCCAGGTGATATTTACATTTTACTGTGTTAACAATTAGGAGGTAAAAAAACTTTCACTATTTTCCTTGTAAGGAAAATTTATTCCTTCCGAAAAAAAATAAATTGTAATATTGGTACAATCAATTAAACAAATATTTTAAAGTAATAAATATTTTAATTTAAGCTTGGTTAAATAAGTGCACAAGAACAGAGCCTTATAGTCTTACTTTGTCCTTATTTATTTTTTTAAAAATATCCTTTTTCGTATAGTTACCAGAATTTTGCTGGTGGAATGCCGGTACCAGAATGTTTTTAGAAAGATAATTTCTTATTATTAGAACCTATTTTCCTAAAAGTTTTACTGAACTAAGAATATTAATAACAGCTCAAAAAGTATTAAATATATTGTCAAAATGATGCTTAAAATTTCAGCAGTACTTAAACTTTGCGTCTTACACGATGCATGCGTCGGGACGGAACTTGGCCTGGCGAACTATAGTGCCCCTAGATTATGAGAATATAAAGTGCGAACCCTTAATTTAAAATACATACCGCGAACCAAAAGGCATTTGTTTTTTTTTTAAATACAATATAAACATATTTTAAATAATTTTTTTTTATCAATGATCAACTTATTTCGATATGCAATAATATCCTCATTATGAAACAGTATATCATAAAAAAACCTGTTACCTTGTTTTCTCCACACTTGGTACCATCACCAGGCTGTTCATTTTTGCCAATACATTCTTTTTTATTTATCTTACAAATAAGCTGCTCGCAAATTTTGTCTTTGATCCCTGGGCAGACGCCCAAGCTGGCAGGTAATGTAAACTTGCACTGTGCATCAGCGTCGTATACTACTCCCGGCATATTCTCAGAAAACGGATACTGGGTTGATTCTGGGACATCGTTGAGACATTCTGCAAGGTTGTTGCTAAATTAAGGGAATAAAATTAAATTAAATTTTGACATTGTTGTCATATGACCTCTCTGCGTGTCATATCCTCTCCTTGGAGCCTGCTGAGACTAAATATCCGTAAACATAGCACTTTGCAGTTGGTAATATTTCTTTTTAAGTTATGGTCTTCTTTAACAAACTTTAGTAATATTAAAAATTACATAAGTAAAAATAATAAATTCCCCTATTTTTTAACATAGAACGCATGCGTTTTATGAAGCGATATATATATATATATATATATATATATATATATATATATATATATATATATATATATATATATATATATATATATATATATATATATATATATATATATATATATATATATATATATATATATATATATATATATATATATATATATATATATATATATATATATAAAACTTTATTACTTGTTTTTTGGGGTTTTTCGGTCATTTTTTAAATAAAAATCAATGTTTAATTGACGTTTCGGTTTATTTAGTTAAACCATCATCAGAATATCTAAAAATATTTTTCTATTATTGTATTTAATTAACATGATGAATTTTAAAAAAAGTATGATTGTATATAATTTGTAAAGTAAACACTTACCAACTATATTGTAAAAATTACAAGCACTAGATAAATATTCTACTAACATTCTTGTTCAGTGGTTGATATAATACTAAAATTATTATCTTTTTAAAATCAAAGCTGGATAACAAATTTAACAAAAACTTGTATTCCGAATCACATTGAACATATACTTTCTTGGACCAAAATTTTCTTTTAATAACAACATAATCAAACTTTTTCGAAAAACACAATTGCAAATATCGAATGTGGCATTGAATCCCTAAATCAAAATGAAAAGGAATTAATTCGAAATAAAATCACAAACATATTAACAAATTATAAAAATAAAATAAAAAACTCTAGTAAAACATTAAACAATCAATTAAATTTTTTTTTAAAAGAAACCAAACAATTCTTAAGTAAAAATCAAAATTTATACATTCTTTCTGCAGACAAAAGTAACAAAACAGTTATAATGGATAGAGAAGAGACTATAATAAAAAGATGTTAGATTTGTTAAATGACAGCCAAACTTATAAAAAAGAATCATCAGACCTAACTAATAAAATACAAACCAAAATTAATACAATAGTTAACAATTGGTTAAAAAAGAAATATAGAAAATGATAACAAATAAACTAATCTCTCATAATGGCCAATTCTCCATATATATATGGATTACCTAATTATACAAAAATAATATACCCTTACGACCAATTGTTAGTACCGTCGGCTCAGCTACCTATAATCTTTCTAAGCATCTATCAGACATACTTGCAAACATTCTCGGAAAAACTCAATATCACATAAAAGATTCCTGGATTTTCATAATTTTATAAAAAATCAGACAATACCTGAAAATCATATATTGGTTTCTTTTGACGTAGTATCTTTATACACAAATATCCCCGCCATAGACCTAGCAATTAACACCATTATAAAAAAATTGGATGAAATAAAAAATAACACAACAATACCAAAAAATGAATTCATTGAAGCAACAAAAACTATGTTTGTCATCAACATTTTTCAATATCAAAAAAATTTTATTCACAATATATGGCGTCGCAATGGGCTCCCCAATTTCGGCCACCATTGCAAATCTTGTAATGGAGAATTTGGAAACAAACATCATTAAATCCTAAATTATAAGCCACATTTCTTCAAACGTTTTGTTGATGATTGCATTCTTTGTATTCCACAAAATAAACTTCAATATACATTAAATAAATTTAACTCTTTTCATCCTAAAATACAGTTCACACATGAAACAGAAAACAATAAATCAATAAATTTTTTAGATCTTACTATACATTACCAAGATAATGGAAAAATAAAAACAAATTGGCTTACAAAACTAGGTATGGTCTGGTAGATATTTAAATTTTAATTCAAAATGTCCAATTAAGTATAAAGAAGTGTAGTAAATTCATTGGTTGACAGAGCTGTAAAGTTATCCAGTGGAAATCATAGACCAAACAATTTGAAAAAGTTCGGGAAATCCTAAAAATAATAACTATCCAACTAAATTTACTGAACCGATCATTAAAGCACGAATAAATAAAATTTACAATTCTAACAAAGACAATGAAAATACATCTGAAAATAAAAAATATATTTCCCTTCCATACGTCCCTAATATAACACAAAAAATTAAACATGTTCTTAAACCTTATAAAATACAAATTGCAGAAAAACCTAACAATAATTCTAAAAATCTATTTACAAAACTTAAACCTACAATCGAAAACCCTAATCAAACAAATTTAATATACAAAATCGACTGCCGTGATTGCAACAAAAACATATATTGGCCAAACAAGACAATACTTAAAAAACAGAGTTAAAGAACATCAAAAAAGCATAAGATATCCTAACAGTAACCACACAGCCCTGTCAAATCATGCACTTGATAACTTGCATAATTTTGACTTTGACAATGTTAATATTTTGGAATTTGAAAGTAATAATAAAAAAAGGAACATTAAAGAAATGATTCACATTAAAAAAACGCAAAATACCGTAAATTTCAGAACAGACACGGAGGGTCTAAGCTCTATTTACAACAATTTATTGTTGCAATAGAAATAATAAAAGGAAAACCCAGATTTTTGCACCCCAATAAAACAATTCTGTATAAATTAACCTAGGTAATGCAAATGTTTGCTTCATAGTTTTTAAAAAGATAAAATTTTAGTATTATATCAACCACTGAACAAGAATGTTAGTAGAATGTTATCTAGTGCTTGTAATTTTTACAATATAGTTGGTAAGTGTTTATTTTACAAATTATATACAATCATACTTTTCTTAAAATTCATCATGTTAATTAAATACAATAATAGAAAAATATTTTTAGATATTCTGATGATGGTTTAACTAAATAAACCGAAACGTCAATTAAACATTGATTTTTATTTAAAAAATGACCGAAAAACCCCAAAAAACAAGTAATAAAGTTTAATATTGCAAACGGTCAAGAAAACAAAACCAAATATATATATATATATATATATATATATATATATATATATATATATATATATATATATATATATATATATATATATATATATATATATATATATATATCTAATGTTGTCTAATATCGTTAAATGGGTTAAAATAAGTAAAAATTATGTATTATGTCATTAAATTTTGTAAAAATTTCTACATTTAATTTTTACCTAAAAAAATCGGCCCAGTAAAAAACATTGTGTCGTTAAATGCGTTACTTCTCTATGTCGTATTTATATTTCTGCTAATATATTCGGTTTGAAAAGAGATATTAAATTGCGGTTTTTGCCGTTTCGTTGGAATTTTTTTTCTCTATATAAACATGTAAAAAAATTTTCAAAAAATTTCGTAAAATAAGTTAGTTTTTACCTTGACGCCCTCTAGCGGCGTTTATGAGATAAGTGTAGCAATAGTTTATAGACCTGAGAATAATGCTTAAAATGCTCTTCTAAACGAGACCAAGTTCACTAAATTCGGTTAAAGCAAACCGAAGTTATTAGCACTTTTATAAATTAAACTTTAACCTTCCCCCACCACTTTATTTTACAACTGACAAAAATTACACCTGAAGCTTTTTTGTTTAGAAAACACTTTATTAGATATTTTTTTGAGAAATGTATATTTTTATGTTTTGACGTTACCCTTACGCCCCCTAGCCGCCATCCCACAGACTTGAAAATAATTTCCAGCAATTTCTCTTGGCACTTTTATTTAAAAAAAAATTCCCGAAAGTTATACTATTAGTAGTTTCTGAGATATAGCCGACTACCTCTCTTAGTGGAACACCCGGTACATAACTTTTTATATAGACAATTTAAAAAACCTAATATTTTTTGTTTTATATTTTTTTTATCTCGTATAGTTTATATAGTAGTAGTCCAAACATTTCGTGGAAGCAGGTTTTTGCCGGTAAATGTACCGCATCGGTTTTTTTTTTTGGTTTTCTTTTTTTGATTTTTTGCTATTTGACCCCCAATTTTGACTTCGGATTCGTATTTACAGGAAAAAAACGCCAGAAAATCCTAGTCCGATAGCCAGCACACACCACTTTTTTATGGACCTGTGTTATTAGGTATTTCGCCAAATTAATACCGATCTGGGATGTCTCATATATTTTAGATTAGAAAGAAATCAGGTGATCTTAGGATACCCGGGTTATGTAGTGTTAATTTATAAAGCCTATAGTAATTCTGGGCAGATGTGGTCTGTTGTTTTCTTATAAGAAAATGGCTTTTCATATCGATTGATGTGGGGCTGCTACATCCTAAATGTACCGAAGTGCCATCACGTTACCTTTAGTAAATACTAGAGGTCTCCTGCTACCATATTTAATACTATTACAGCCAAGATGTATCTTCATATCCAACCATACATTACATGTTTTACCACATCGCCTTCCAGATTCATTATTTAATATTGCTTGGTTCCATTTCTGATTTTATATAAAACTTTCTTTGCAGTATTGTAGTTGTTGCTCAGGAAAAAATGGCAGCACACAAAAGGTAAGGTTAAAAATGCCCCGCAATACACAGTACCCATCTCAACTCTTGGTGTTCTTGATACTACTCATTTATAGTCGCCCGAGTCGAATGAAGGCCATCTCTAAAAGCCAAAAGCCTTAGTTGGCGATCTGGAAGCTTTGTTGCTCCTTTACTATGTCTGGTGCTCCCGACGTCCTGGATCTTCTTGGATTCAAATGTTATAATATTTCAAAATGGTTTGTTCTTCTTTCAGTTTCTCTAACTGACATACCTATCTCACGTAAGCCCATAACTTGGTCCCTCTTAAAATTGCTACGTTTACTAATATGACCAAGTTTTTTCACTCAATGTAAAAAGAAACAAACATTTAAATAGTAAATTACAGATGTGCGCAAAAAAACGTAAAATTTTTATTGAACACCTCTTAAAACTCTTTAAAGAACAAAGAAAGGTAATTCGTGGATAACTTTAAAAAATTAAAAATTGTTTACTTAACTAAAAACAAATACAGTTATAAATATAACTAAAATAACAATATTAATATTAGGTGTTTGTCTCCCCTAGTCACTAGTATAATAAAGGACTTTTAGTACATTATTTTGTTTTCCAGAGTCAACAAAAGAAAAATTATAATGTCCGCTTATTTTAAAGTAGCATATAAAATATGCACCATTTTAACAAATTTACTATAAACAAAACCAAATAAACAAAAATAAAAAACACTGAACAACAAAAAAACTTAATAGAGCCAATAAATAAACCCGAAACAAAAAAAAACATATTTAAAAACCACGAAAATTTACAGCACAAACTGCGTCCTTACATGATTTTTACATTATTTTTTTTACTTTTTAACTGTTATCTCTACCTTTGCGTGATAATTATTAAAACAATCTGTATTGGTATAAATCTGTAACCAAATAATCTAGTTAAAAAAAATAGGTTTCTAAAAAATCTGTCAAGAGGTTGCAAATGCACAATAAAAATTTAACCTATGCTTTTAGTGATCACTCTATCTTAATCCGTTGATTTTATTTTATTGAAAAAGGTTTTTTTGTCCTAACTAAATACATTTAGCACAAAAGTTCAAAATTGCAAAGTATGATATTTATTTTCTGCTGGATTTACCAGGAAGTAAATAAATGAAGTAAGTCATCCCACAACAGAAAACTTACTCAATTAGTGCATTGATCATACTTCTACTACAGGATGACCACCTAATTGTATAAGTACTGACAATAGGAGACATAACAAAGTAGGATCCGTCTGTGTCCTGAACTGGACAAGGTGTGGCTTGTTCATCGTGTTCTGCGCCCATTCTATAAAGTAAATAAAAAAATAAATAAATTAATCAAATAAAATAAAATAAAAATATTTCGATAGTGTATTTATGTATACACAAGTTTTTGAAATAATACGTATTACAAAAGATTAAGATATAACCTAGTTTGCTTAAATTGACAAATGGCACACTTTCAATTGTGGCACAAATCAAAAAATGTTATTTTATAATAGAGCCAAAAAAAAAACGTAGTTTGTTACTTTTACTAATACAATTTTAAATCGTGCTTTTATTCACTGTAAATTATTAAAGTAACTTAAGTTTGATTTTATCTTAAAACTAAAGGAAAACAGAGTTTTTTTCTGAGTTATGTCACTTTCGTAAAAAAATACACAATTTAGTTGTTTTCGGCAAAATTCAGGTCAAAGCATTACTTTGGAATATACTTACTTTTAACAGGTTAATTAGGAATATTTACTTGTGACCCTCATTCCCCATTAATATTTGGATTTTTTACATTTAATTCAATAAAAAAATCAAATTTAAAATTTTTAAACTTGTATCACTTTTGAAGAGGGGGTCCGATACGTTATCGGCCAGTGCGCGGATCGCGCGTATTTGTTCTTGCAGCTGAATAGTGGGTGTTAAAAGCCCGAAAGGAGAACTGTTAAGCAACACGCAATCAATGTCTCCTCAAGTTTTGTTTTGATCTATAATCTAAGCAACTTAATTTAATACGGTTTTTAAATAAAACGTGACGCAATCGTTTAAAGAGTAGTATAAATTCAGGTTTAAGAGATATGCAAATTATAATATGATCCTCTACATCTTATTGCAGAGAATTACTAATATTAGTATTTCTTATTACGCTATTACTTACAAATGTCCGATTTCATGTGCTGTAATGACACTAAGGACTAAGCCAGCGTCTTCGTTAATACCGCACATCTCATTCTTGGAGCATGCACCACCCACGTAGGCTAGGCCAGTTAGGTCGCAGTCATTTTCTCCTTCAGCGCATAGATCGTACCTGTTCTAATTAAGACCCTATTACTACTATTACCATTATTAACAGTCATCTTTAAAAATGTTAAAATAAGTAGACGACGCAGTGACGGATTTACGCATTTTCCGCCAATAGGCTATTCAAATTTTACCGCCTCAACCGACCTTTTTAGTTCGAGACAATCATACATTTGGTTTGTGTCAACGAACTTGTAACTTTAATATTTGTCGTCCTAAATTACACCACCTTTTCCCCATAATTTTTATTATTTTGAACTAGGGAATTGATGTGTCAGTTCCTGGATTATTTTTACAACCCAACAATTTAGTTAAGATTGGCCAAAAAATTGTTTTTGGATATATTTCTGGTCTATTAAAAGCTTAATCGTGTAATTCTAATAATGCAGGGTAGAGTATGCCTTAATACTACTTACACAATCATGTACAGGGTGTCTCAAATTCGAGGGAGACCATTGGAATCTCGGAAACTATAAGAGATACGAAAAAATTTAAATTGTGGCAAAGTTGCGCAATTTGGTGCTCAATCAAATGATGTTTAAAAATTAAGAAAACTTCGAGTACTTTCGGAAATATACGAGAAAAACCAAAATTTTTAAAATTGATTTTTATTTTTTCCTGACTTTATTTAAACAGATTTTATAAAATAAATTACACTTTTGTATTTCCACTTTTTCTTTTCTACAAAATGGCATTATTAGTTTTTGAACCCGACGTTTCAATTTTTTGGGCTCATCATCAACTTCATTTTTTAAATATGGACCTGCATGTTTTATTTCGGATTTTAAAAGGGCTCATCATTCTTAAAACGGACATGTATCACACTTCTTGTGTTATTAAACGTTTCGACGTAAAATTACATCATCAAGCATAAATCTGCTTTTATACTAAAAAAATTAGTATTAGTATTTTTAATACCTTGGATAGAAGTGAAAGAAATTTATTACCGACAATTTTAACAAAAAAAATATATTAAGAAAGTTAAGTAAGACGATTTCAAAAGCGACTCAATAAATAAGGCGTCTAAGAAAAAAAATATTTTGTATCGTATCTCTTTTGTTTTAATTTACATAATTTGCCTAAGTATTTTTCTGAATTCTACAGAAAAAAATCCACGAAAAAAATTATAAAATCCTATAGCCACTCCTGGTTGGCGGAAAGGTAGTTTAAAAAGTAAAAGACGAGTTTTACATTTTTTCTAAATAGTACTAAAATGTCTTCAATTCCACCCAAAAATATTCTGTATATTTTCAGTCTAAGAAATTTAATGATGCCAATTTTACTTAACATTATTTGTACCTCGCAAGATTTTTTAAAAACTGTTGTAGTGTTATTATTTGAGCTAATTAAAAAAGATAAAAACCTTTTAATTGCCTATATTTGTAGAAAGTTGTTTAAGATTCATTCATTTTTTTATTTTGAGGGTAAATATATTTCGACCAGCAAACTTTTTTTTATATGAATAAACCAGGATAATTCTTATGTGAAAAAGTTTACCAACTATGACTGGTTTAGCAAATATGCTAATAAACTAAAGTACTAAACGTATAAGTCACTAAAGTTTATTAAACTTTTTAGTTGCTTTTTTATTTTTACATTTGCTTCTAACTTATTTGTTACTTTTATTAAAATCTGGCCTCCCGGAACTGTAGTTACATCCAATTCTTTTCAACATATGAAAACTTTTCTGTTATTTTAGGTGTTCACTCCATAAGTAATTTTATTTCTTTTCGTTTTTAAGATAGTTTTCATTTAATTTGGGACTAGAAACCCTGTTTTTGTATTAGTTATCTTCAAAGTAATTATTTTACAGATCAATAATTGTACTAATAAAGTTTGTTGCAACAAAAGTGAGGACAGTAAGGTTGACCAATCAGAAAGTGTTTTAGGTCACGTGAAAATAAATTTTAAATTGGGAATTTTAATAATTGTTTTATTAATTATAGAAACAAAAGTATCGCAAAAAAGTTTTTTATCATCTACAAAATATTTTTCCAGAAAATTTCTACTTAATTTGCTTGTAAAAAACTTGGCAATTATTTTAATATGACATAGTTAGGAGGAGGTCAAGATCCCAATTATAAATTTATTATTACGTAGATCATAAAACGGCATAACGTTACCAGTTTTGCAAGTACATATTTTTTTTAGGTATGTCCCTTAATTTTCGTTTAGAATTTGTTAAAGAAACAAAGTAAGTTTACTTGAAAACTTCTAAAACCATTAACTATACGAAAAGTTAGTAAAGCATTTACCGAAATATATTTTCCAAAAATATTCATTAATTTTACTAACCTGGTAAAAAGTAGAGCCATATCGTGGTGATTTGGACTATTTTCCGGTGTGTTAATTTTTATTGCCCAATCACAAAAGCTTCTTAAAGTTTTACCGGAATCTCGGTTGATTTCCAAATTAATCTCCTCTCTTCCTTTTCCAGATAAATGATTCTTACAACGACTATGTCCATTTGACTTCCAACTGATGAATCGTGATAGTAATCAGCTACCTTAAAGTATATACAGGGTGTTACAAATTTAAGGTCCAGTTTTGACTTTATAAAAGCTGTTAAGCTTTAAATTATTTTAGCAAAGCCAATATTATATGAAAAAAAACAAAATAATACAAAACCACGTTCTTAGCCATTAAAACAACATCTTTCTCCGCTTATTTTAAAACCTTACTTTAAAAAATTGAGTTAGTAATATTGTCTGTACTTTCGTAGGTACACTTTTATATTTGTTATTTAAATTTTAAAAACTTCCTATTTATTTGTTATATTTAGTATAAACATATTTTGTTGTTTTTCTAACGAAAAAGCCTTATTAATTAAATTTCCAGGCTTTAAATATATATCTTAACAGAAATAAGGAACAATAATGAAACGTGTCTTTCAATTTGTACTTACCATATTCATAATGGTCATAACATATAGCTCAACATCTCTTGCTTTGTGATATTCAAGAAACTTTTTATCACAAACCACCGTCAGTTCTAAGTACCTGTTAGCACTTGATGTACCTCGTTTATCCAAAAAAATATCTTTACCATTCAGTGCTTCTTCCCTAAACAGAATTAAAAATATAACACCAATAATTTCATTTCATTTAGAGATTAATAAAACAATATGTTTTGTAATTGCAGTATTTTATTTATTAAAGTCAATTTTTCTAATAATAAATTAAGAACTAGAAACGAGCTTTTACCTAAAATTACCTAAAACGTTTTTTCATAGCTTCTTCCCATGATTCATCAGTACCACACCTAGTTTCTCTACCTTTTAAATGTTTAGTATAAACAACGTGCAGGTGGTGACCCTCCGAATTTGGTATGTGCTCATCCACAGGCTCAATAAAAAACTTTTTACCACCTATCGCAATGTAGCCTGCCTAAAACAACACCATGTTATAAATACAGTGAAACCTGGTTAAGTGGGACCTTGATAAGTGAGAAACCCCCATTATTGAGAATTACATGAGGTCCCGGCACTTCTTTGTCGAATTACCTCTGTTAATGGGACTTTGAAAACCTGGTTTAATATGATTTTTTTCCCAGGATTTTTTAAATGTCAACCTCTATAAATGGGAATCTGTAGCTCAATCTCCTGTATAAGTGGAGCATGTTATCAATTTTTGCGCAGTATATTTAATAGATTTATTAACATTTTCACCTCTATAAATGGAATAACGAGACATTTCGACCTTTATAAGCGGGTGCCTCTGTAAACAATTATTTTTAAACATGTCTAATTGGAAAACTTAATAAATAAAAACCTCTTTAAATGGTACAAAATCCTTGGCCCTTGAAATTCTTATCAACTAGGTTTTACTGTTTATGTACTACAATTGTAATATTCACGCCTTAGAAAAACGATTTACCCATATCAAATTTTATTTATCAAATACTTTTATCAGATACTTATTAATCAAAAAAAAAATATCTTTTTGAGAAATACCAAAGACAATTTTAGTTTTCACTATGGACGCACAAAATCGATTTATCGAGAAAAAAATAGCTTCACATATTACTATATTAACATACACTGTTGCCAAAGCTATAACAATGGTAAGAGAAATTAGGAATTATTTCTGTAAAAAAGACCAAATTTTTTTTAATACTGATTATTTTTTTACCATACATGCGTGAAAAGTTCAAATATTTTCCCTGTTTTCAAGAAAAAAATGCCTCATTTCCACTCTGCTAAAAATTGTTTCATTAAATGATTCAATTCACCAGCAGTTTCGACGAGTCCAAAAATGTTCACCAATCAAAAGTTCCACACTTGACGCATATTGTTAAATACTTTTCCGCCAAAAACTATACGAAAATAGCTCGAAAACACCCAAAATGAGCAAGGAAAAACGGACGCAAATCTGACGTTTGGAAATCAAATGCGGAATAAATGACAAATTTCTTTATTTTCATAGCAATGTATGCAAAAAAATATATACCAGGTAAGTCGTTTTTAATTTGATGGACGATGGACTTTATTTAGTTCGAACTTTCCATTACAGATATGGTAAAAGGAAGTATGCGCACCACGAAAAGAAAATATGTCATCCTACATGCGGGTTGAAATGACATTTTCTTTCCTAGGTTTGCAATATACTATTTTTTTACTGTATAATAATAAATTTTTAAAATTTTAATTTTTACTTTGGATATATGTATGTCTTTGTGTGTTGTAACAAACTTTTTCTTTTTTACAAGGATTTTTAAAAAATTTTACTTTAAAAAAACTTTACCACAACTTTAATTGTCCTTTTTTTTTAATTATTCACTGTAATTTATAATATTAGCTTACTTATTTCAAATTTTAAGTCATCAATACTTAAATATTCTTTTTAAAAACAACCCGGGAAAGCGTTTATGGCTGCATAAATTCCCGGAGCATCCAAGTATTGATTTTTCTAATTGGAATAGGGGAGGGTTTTCGACTCTTTTCTATTTTGTCAGTTAAGTAATAAAATCCTTTTTTTTGTGATAGGTTATGTTTTAAAAACTGTGTGTTTTTGTTTTTGAAATTTCATTAAATAACCAAACAATGCTGAATAGTTATTCCGTTTTGTAATTTGAATTTTCCGCCAAAAGGACGTAAAACAGTTTCATACCACCTAAGACCTTCAAACCTTTTATTTTTTATGGAATGCGAGGTGATAAATACCGGATTGATTTGAAAAAGGCCTTTTTTGCATATTTACCGAATAAACAGAATTTGCTAGTGCATATTTATTTTTTTTCTTAGCCTGTGGTTTTTGCAGTTTTAAACGGGATTTTTAAATTTTATAACCTATGTAACATCCTCTATGAGATTTTAAAGACATTTTTTGGGCCATAACATCGGGAAGTCGGTTTTTCCCAATTTTAATAGTTTCCTTATCTCTACCTACCATTTTGTTTCGGGCTTTCATCATATATTTCATCATAATATTTCATCGTATATCTTTCATCGTATATTTTACGTTCGAGATTTTTTTTTTTTTTTTCAATATTATCTTTATGGGCTTTCCAACTGGATTTTTAAAGGGAATTTTCCAAGTTTATGGATTTCTGGAGTTGACGTAACCACGTGGTCGTTGGAAAAGTCCAAGGGTTTATGGTTTATGTTTTTTTGGGAATGCAGTGTTGCTGGTCCAGGAAGGAATCCTCAGCTTCCTAATTTTTTTTCTAAGTGCAGTGTTGTCCAGTCCAAAAGGGGAGTTTGGGTTGGTTCCATTAGGGTTCCAGAAATCAAAAGATAAGTCCATTTATAAATTAATTTTTTTATTTTTGCCTGGCTCAGTGCAATGGCCTTTACTGGTGCTCAGTTATATAATTTTTTTAATTAAATTATCATGTTATCAAATTTTTTATGTTTAAATCATTATTTTTATAAATTTTAAAAAACTTGCAATTTTTAAATTTTTTTATTAATTATATTATAATTTTCTTGTTATATGTTAAATATGCAAAGAGCAAAGTAACCCGATCATTTTATTGGGTTCCATTGTTTGTTTGTCCAAAGATTTTGGATTGCAAATTAAATTTATTATTTTTTTTCTTTTCAAACTGATAATTAGTTCAGCTGTTAATTATAACTAACCACCAATCATTAAACTTGAGTTGCATTATTTGTTTGTGCCTGTAAAGGACTGCACATATCAATTTAACTTACATCATACTGAATTAGCTGCTTTAAATTATTAACCACCGATCATTAATTGAGTTACTTTTTGTTTGTGCCTGAAAGGGACTTCACTTAGCCATTTAAGTAACATCACACTGAGATAGTTCAGCTGCTTTAACTTATCTTAACTTATCTAAATTTTTATTACTATTTCTTTTTAAATTTTAAAACTTTTCTTAAAAAAATCTTTTTGTAACTTAAATTTAATAAATTTCAATTTAATAACTTTTTCTAAATTCAGTATACCTCGATTCATAAATTTAATGATAAATAGATTTTTTTGTTCCCCCAAAAAAAGATTTTATTTTAATCATCTTTTAAATAAAAAAAAAATAAAAAAACGAATGGTCTAATGAAGCTAATGTCGCTTTTGAAAATTTAAAACAGAGACTTATCTCAACACCAGTATTAAAAACCCGATTTTTCAAAACCATTTTCAAAAAACAGATGCTTTCAATACGCGATAGGCGGTAATTACCCGGGGGGGGGGAAAAAAAATAGGTGGCGTATACATCTCGTACATTAACAAAATCTAAATAAAATTTTAGGGTTTGTAAAAAAAACCCGAATTACTTGTTCTTAAATTTCGTTCCTACGTGAATAAAATTTTTAAAATTTTTAAATCAAATTCTATTTTTTTAAATTACAATCCAAACGTTTATTACTATTCTTTTAAATTTTATTTCATTAATTTATAGACCCCTTTAAGTATTCCAGAGTTTAATAGGGATTTGAAATTCCCCTTTTTTTTTTCTTGAAATTTGTAAATGAATACAATGGTATCAAGGATTTTAAATAATTTAAAAACTTTTCCTAAAAAATACCCTAAATTTTAAAAATTTTATAAAAATTTTCTACCAAATTTTTAAATCTTAATTAAAAAAAAAGGGAAAAAATAATAATAATTTGAGAAATTAACTTTTAAAAATTTCCTGAAATCCTTTCTGGGCATTTTGGTTTCAAAAATGCTTTAATAAAATCTTTAACAAAGGGGCCGGTAGGACCATTTAAAAATATTTTTAAATTTCAAAATTTCAATGAACAAAAATTTTTTAATTTAACCTTTAATGGGCGCACCTAAAAATGTCACAGTACCTTTCAAACTTATTTCCCTGGATATTGGGGGGCCCTTTTCCAAAATCAAAATCGGGTTATTGTTATTTACTTGTAATAGTTGATTGGTTTTAAGTTTACATTTTTTCAAAAAAAAAAGGGTTTAAGTAAAACGTGGTAAATTGTAGAAAATATGTTTTCACTTATTTTGGGGTTTCAATCTGTAGTCATGGAAATGGTGTCAATTTAAATCAAAAAAGTTTCAAAAACCCTTTTAAAAAAATATAACAAAGTAACGTTTGGTATAATGCTGGTATCATCCACAAACCAATAATGTTGAGAGAGCTAACAGAGTAATTGGTAGTTTTGGTCATATTTAAAGAAAAAATCATAGAGATTGGGATAAAAATGTAAAAAATTTGTAATGCTATAAACACAGCAGTTCATAGTTCAACTTTATTCCCCAGCCTTTAACGTTTGGTCGAAATCTACCTGATTCTGGTGACTACTAGGGATAATAAAAAATAAAAATTTGTCTCCTTATAAATTTGTATCTCGTGAAAATTTAGTTTCAGAATTATCAAATTACCAAGTATTTATGGAAGTTGCTAAGAACATTCAGAAATCATATGAAAATAAAAAGTATTAGATTTGGAAAACTTTTGAATTTGAAGAAGGTGATACAGTTTATAAGAGAAATTTTGTTTTGTCAGATGCAGGGAATTACTTTTAAAAGTTAGCTAAAAAAATTTTCAAAATGTAAAGTTTTTTAAAAAAATATCTCCTTTAGTTTTGAACTTTAGATGAGAATGATAAGAACATTGGTCAATATCATTAAAGATTTAAAATTGGCCGA
>JAHBCN010005940.1:0-51917 GCA_019359885.1 Listronotus oregonensis | reverse complement strand
GATTAACTTACCGTACATACCCACCATACTTTAAATCAAAAACCCTTGGCTTCGTTGGCCCTTCTGGGGACCCACAGTGGCCCGTTAAATACTCCCGTAGCTAAAAAACGTTTCGTCAGCCCAAATAATTTTCCTGCTAAAATTGGGTACTTCTTAACATTGCTTTACAAACCAGTTTACATATTCTAATCGTCTTGGGTAGTCTGGACCATATTTTTTTAAGGACTCTGAATGGTACTCCTTGGTATACGAATATCAGTTGCATCTATTCGGGTCGACGACGTCTGGTTTGCATTAAAATGTTTCTTAATGTTATCATCAAGGGCTTGATTGTCCTTCTGATAATTTTTTGGCGCTGGTTTTTCAAAATTTCCATGAGTTTTAAGGTTCATAACAAGTCTAGCAAACAGTCTTATACTTGGCTTTGTGTCTAAGGATACATTTCCCAAATAACGGGGTGGCAAGATTTGTAGTCCTATTACATTTAATATAACATTCTAATATGTAAATTTTTCTTCACTGGTATATCGCATGGTTTTTTGGAAATAAAAAGTTAATACAACAAAACTACTATATACAGACAACATATAAAGTAAATGTTTTTTATCTATTTTGCAGAGTGTTGTCATAAAATAACCCTAAACATTGGGAATTTTTTTTATGGAAATGGCCTCCGTAGTCATGGCCAACTCCGCAAAAAATGGTTTGTCGTTTTTTAAATAAAAATAAAATATTTTTATGGAGTGCTGGGCACTTTTTTAAAAGGGTTTTTTTTTAATTTAAGCAAAAAAACAAAAGGGGGTAAGAAAAAAATTAGGGGATCTCAAAACCCAAACTAAAAATTTAAAAAACTAAATCGGGGATGGTTGCCCAAAAAAAGTTGCCCCAATAATTTTTTTAAAAATTTTAAAAAAATATTTTGAAAAAAAAAAATAGAAAAAAGAATTTTTTTTTTAAAAATGTCTCCAAAAAAAAAAAAGATATAAATGTTCTCTAAGCGGCATTGGTTTGGCAATTTAATACTTTACAACTTTCCCCATTAAACCAATTTTATACCCTTAAAATTTCCCAAGATACCCATACATGTATACCCAATTTAAAATTTAGGACAAATCACATTTACAAAGGGGAAAGGCATAAAAATTTTTACTTTTTCTACTACTCTATAAAAACACTAATAAGCACACGGTGGGGTATGAAGGCAAAAAAACTTAAAATATATTTCAACCTATGTATTTTTACCTCTGTTTCTTTATTAATTAAACAACAAAAAAATAATTTCATTTTTTCTTAGAATGTAATTTAAAAAAGGGACTCAATTTATTATTAAAAGATAACTGAGGAGGGGTAGTTATTAAATCAAAAGCCATATATTTTATCTACGGCGATGGCGGCCACTGTCAATAAGAAATTGCGAATCCTCGTATAGGAAATGGGCTTCCTGTTATAAACGTCAAGAGAAATATGCGTGAATATTAACGACTAGGCAGGAAAAAAAAAGTGCAAAAAAAAAAACGTGAAAATTGAAAATTAAGGCTGAAAATCTGTGGCGTTTATGACAAAAGCTTATGTATCATGATGGCATATTTTTTATGTGATATTATAAACATATTTTTTTTAAATTAAAAAAGGAATTCGCTTGAATTTGACATTAAGGGTTTTAAAAAATTAAAAGGGCGTTGTTCAGTTAATTTAATTGGAATGTTCTTGCGGAACTCTTTTTTTCCCAGTGCAAGAACATTCTCTCAACGGGCATTTAGAAATTTTTTTATATGCAATATTTGACAAATCAAAATGCTATACTGTGCAACAAGTTTTAAAAAAGACTGGCAAGGTTTATATTACAAGTGTGTAGTAAAAAACTAAAACCATAAAAATCACCAAAATTATGACAAAATGTTGACTTCAGTTAAACTAGTTGCAGTTATACGATATAGAATAAGCACAACATATTGCAAAAACTTAAAAAATACTCAAAAAAAAATGGACGCCCACTCCTCCACGAAATTGGGGGATTTTTAATCTTTTAACTTAAAAACACAAATAAACCCTTTATGATAGGAAAATTTTAAAATTGGATTTTTGTCAGACTTCGAAACAAATTTCAAATTTAATATATTTTTTAAAACTTTTTGTTAACAAAAAATAGAAATATGTATTCTAAATTTTGGGGTGATCATGGCCCATTCCTTGCGTGTATATTTGTTTTGAGTCGATCTCTAAAATTTAAAGTAAATCGGCCAAGCCTTTCCCCGAGATATGATGGAGAAATCTTTGAAAAACATAGTTTTGAGAAAAACGCGTTGAAATTTCAAGTATCAGTTACAAATTTAATATAAACCCTATTTTACCATTAATCTGTGATACCAAGTTTAAAAACAGATTTCACAACGTAAATAACTAAAATATTTTATTAAATTTGTTTAAACTTGTCTGTACTTTTATTAGCATACATCTGCATCTATATACAGGGTAATTCATGGGGAAATATCAATACTTTAGGTACGTATTCAGGGTTAAAAAATAAATATGAAAGTCTATACAAATATGGGTCCGCAAGGCCTTCATTTCGAAATACAGGGTTGTTAAATTTTTTATTTAATTTTCTTTTTTTTAAATCAAATCTATAAGAATGTAAGTATTGGAGTAAAAATTGATATTCAGGGGTTTTTCGGTATCACGGATTCGAACATTGGTACGGCCCTGTATTACATTTGTAAGAAAATTAAATAAGTGTTTTGTCATATTTACGTCAAAAGGGTATCTTGTTAAATGTGATATGACAACCGTTTTCGAGATATTTGGATTAAAAAAAAAAAACGACGCATCTGATTTAATTATAGCAAAATTTAAAAAAAAATAAAATAAAATGTATAATTAAACAATATGTATTTCATTTTTAATAAAATTATTGTTCTTAAATTATGTTCAGCAAAACATAAAACAGGTTTTATAATTTTCAAAAAATTTCCCCCTTTTATTTCTAAGCACATGTCAGCTGTAGTAACACCCTGTATATATATATATATATATATTATATATATATATATATATATTTTTTTATTTATTTATATATATATATATATATATAAATGGGTCAACAATGATAAAATTCATTATTCATTGGTTTCAAAGTTATAGAAAACAGTAAATACAAAAAGATATTTAAAGATTCTTAGGATGCACAATTTAAAATTATTTTAGTATACCCGGTGCTCAAAAAGCGTGACAGATAAAAAATACATTTTTTTTAAAAGAAACACCTATTTTTAATTTTTTAAATTCCTTTTAAAATTCTTCAACTTTTTTATTAATATATCATACCTAAACCTAATAGTTTTCCAATATTTCAATTTTTTTAAAAATAATTTTCACACTTGCAAAAAAATTAATCGCCATTATTTTTGGGAAAGGGAGATCCTCAAATTTGATATTAGCGTTATGGAGATGACTAAGAAAATATGCAACGGAATTTTAATTAAAATGCCAGGGTGTTCAAAATAAACGAATATTTTGGATCATTTAAATTGAAAAATTCATTTTTAAATGGCGCACCATATATATTATTATTTTTAAAGATCTTACAAAAACCCAACTTTTTTTTAAATTGTCATAAAACTAAAATTTTTTAAAACTTTCAGTTATTTAACTTTTCCAATTTACCCTTCTTTCTTTTCTAAGACTATTTTCTATAACATTGGGTTTGGGCCCTGACAAAATGACATTCAAATTTTAACCTGACATCTGAGTTTTAAAAAAATTCATAAAATATTGTGGTGTCAGTAAATTTAAAAAAAATAAGTATGGATTTTCCCAAACTGAAATTAATTGATATGATTTATATACTGGGTGGGGGCAAAAAAAAATTTTTTGTTGGCAGTAAACTTTACCAGGGATACCTAATAGACGTGTACCGACTAGGCAATCTCTTCAGTGTTTAATGGAACGGTTTAATGCTAGTGGTAGTATTGAATATGAAAAAGGAAAATGGTAACCCCGGGGAAAACTACCAATGAGGAAAAGAATTGGAAATTTTACTTCAAATTCAAGAATCCCAGTCAAAAAGCCGTCAAGTAGCTTAGCTTATGTGATACACCCAATCTACCGTTAACCGCACTAAACCAATATATCCCTTCCACATGAACTTCACCAAGAACTTCTAGACCGCGATTTTTTAACAAGGGTAAGCTTCTGCCCCTTATAAATAAGCAAGAGGCCGATCAATTTTGTCTAAATAATGTTTCCGATGAAACTACTTTCGTAATGGTGCAGTTAATCGTCATAACGCACTATTATTCAACATTAATCCCGTCTGGGTACGGGAAGTGCAAAACCAAACCATTGGTCATAATGTGTGGTGTGGAATAAAACACTTTAATGTTATTGGAATTTTTTTTTCGCGAAATAGTTAACGGGCCTAGATATTTAAACTTTTTGCAGAATATTACCTCCTTCTTCAAGAATTTGATCATTAATCAACAAATGTGGTTTCAGCAAGATGGGGCTCCTCCGCATTACCATCGAGAAGTTCAAAATTTTTTTAAATAATCATTACCCACAGAAATGGATCGGTGGGAATTGGATTCATTGGATGGCCCCCTCGATCTGTGGCTTAACACCACTAGATTTCTTTTTGTGGGGATATTTTAAAAGATGTGCTTATGTGAATCCCCTACAACACCAGAAGATATGGAAAATGGATTCGGACGCGTGCGGGAAAGAATAACCGTTTATGTAAGGAACGTCAAGAAAATATACAAAAAAGACTAAACATGTGTATCAAGTAGAAGGGCATATTTTTGAACATTTATTGCGCCATTAATAATTAAAAATAAGTTAATTTCAGTAATAGGTATTATATTATTTACTTTTCTGTGAATTTAAAATTTAAAAATGGCCAACTAATGTTATAGCAATAGTCTTAGACAAAAAGGGGTAAATATTGGAAAAGTTAAAATAAATCGCAAAGTATTAAAAATAGGTTATGACATACTTAATAAATTTTTTGGGTTTTTAAGATCTTTCAGAAAAATAATAATATATTATAATTTAAAAAAATCAAGATTTTCAATTTAAAATGATCCAAATATATTCGTTTATTTTGAACACCCTGTAGCATCTAATTAAAATTCCGTTGCATATATCTTTTACGTTATCTTCGAATAACGCTAATATCAAATATTGATCTACCTTCAAAAATAATGGCGCTATCGTAATTTTTTGCAATTAAAAAATATTTCTTTTTAAAAAAATTGAAATATTGGAAAAATATAATTTAGTATCTATTATTAAAAAAAAAGTTGAAATTAAAAAGAATTAAAAAACAAAATTTAAAAATAGGGTGTTTCATTTAAAAAAATGTATGTTTATTCGTCACCCCTGACCATATATTTTTAAAAAATTTTAAATGTGCATCTAATTCTTTACATCTTTGTATTTATATTTTCTCATAACTTTGAAACAATGAAATAATGACCTCTATCGTTGACTCACCTATACATATTAAGCAGAAATTCATTTATATTGTTCTTTTTTTCTCTTTGTGATTTAAGGGTATTTAAATTTAAAGACTCATTATACAGATACTATGATTAATTAATAAACAATATGATGATTTTTGTATTTTAATTACCGCCAACAATGAGAATCACTCCCTGCAATGTATTTCTAACAAAGGAATCCAAAACATTAATTAATAATTATAATTAAATTGATATATAACAAAAAGCCATCATATTAAAATATATTATAACCAATCAAATATTATTTGACTGCATTTAATTAATACATTAATTATCATTTTCTTTGTTTAGGTTAAAATATTTGCCAACATTTTTTCAATATATTATTATGTGATGGCCGCTTTGTTGTGGTTTTCTTTAAGTGTGTGTATTGTGTATGTGAAGTACTAATTACAATTTTTTTATATTCATTGGTTTTTATCAGAAAAGCTACTTCAGATAATACCGAGAATCATATTAATGGCAATTATTATTGTTTAACACAACATTTTCATCTAACCAGTATCCTAGGTAAGAAATTTTACTCAAAGTTATGTTAAATATAGTCCAAAATCTGAATCTCTGTCTGCCAACCAGATGAAAATTATTTTTTATTAAATATAGTATGTAAACAAATGTTTTGCTAATGAGTTGCTATAAAGAACTATGGTTAACGCTATAATTCATTAAGAGGGTATTCTAGTGTAGAGGCATGAAATCAATTAATAATTTTACTATCCATTTTTTATTAGTTATTCATTAACATTACAAAAAATATAAAAAAAAAAAATAAAAAAGTTAAAAATTAAAAAAATTAGAAGTTGATGAAGTGGGGGGTGGGGGTCTCAAAAATTGGCACGTGACCATGCCCACGATTTCTCAAGTTCTACTGGACCAATTTACTTGAAATTTTTTGAGAATCTTCTTTATAAACTTGTTCAATTTTTACTATTTTTTAAAAATTCGAAAAAGTCAAAAAGAGTGGTACAAATTTTATTTTTTTAGACAGCCGCCATTTTCTGATTTTTTAAAACTTTTTCGTAGTTCGGAACATTGCGACATTACTCTACATTGATAATCTTTTTTTTTTCAGATTGTTAGAAGGGTTGGAACCGTGGGCATGGTCACGGGTCAATTTTTTGAGATCCCCCACTTCATCAGCTACTATTTTTTTTAAATATTCAACTTTTTTAATATTTTATTTTTTCTGTATTTTTGTAATGTTAATAAATAACTCATAAGAAAATGGATAGTTAAAATAGTAATTGCCTTTTTTTTATGGCTCTTTAAAAAACACCTAAAATGTATGCCTCTACACTACAATACCCCTTTAAAAAATATATTTAATACTCTCTATATGTCAATTATAATTTTCTTATTCTACATGACAGTTCTAAGATACCACTCATTTTTTTCCTTTAATTTCATTAATGAAGAATGTGAAAATTTTTAAAATTTAAAATAAAAAAAAATATTAAAATTTTTATTTACAAAATTGAAAAAAAAAAGTGTATATATATTAGTTCTGTCATGTAGAATAAAAAAATAAGAACTAATATGATACCGAGAGTATCAAACATTTTTCAAACAAAAAATTTGTAATTAATCATATTTTTTATGCAATCCATTGGCGATACCTTAATTTACAAATTATTTTTAAAAGAAATTAGTTTTTATCCAGTTGGCAGATGGGGTAAAGGTCGCCTCTAATTCGAATCCCGTATTATGATGCTTTTACCTAAAATATTGACAGACAGAAAATAAGATAATTTTAAAATAAACTAAAATAAAGCATAATTTATCCTCTTTGGTTAAAAAATATCACTATAGGTACTATGTATTATTGGGGTGTGTTTTTACGACTTTTTGTTTTTATTTCTAACACAAAACGAATCCCTGAAAATTTGAGCCTATAATATTAACTTTAAGTACTTTTAAGTACTTTCCCAGAACGTGGGAAGATTTTTTTTAATACACGTAAACTTTGATTATATTTTTTTAATATCTATATCTTAGTCGCATTTAACGCTATCATATTGGTCCAAAGTGGGATTTACTCAGGATTAAATGCTCTACAAAAGTACCTTCTGCGCCGTAACTGTAATGTGCACTTGTACAGGGTCTTTGATTATATTTACGTGGCACCTGGAGCTTTTATTTTTGAAGACAGAAAAAAATGTTTCATATAAAAATTTTAGGTTTTTTTCATATTATCTTTTGAAATTATCAGTAAAAAAATATCGCAATAAAAAATGGAAAAATATAGACAACTTCAACTTTTTTAAATGGAACCCTATTTATACGCTACAATAAAAGGTCTTTTTTGATTTCAAAAATTAATATTATAAAATTTTTTTTTTTTTTTTTTTTTTTTTTTTTTTTTTTTTTATATATATACTTATAATATATTAATAAAATATTTTTAAGATATTATAATAAAAAATATATAAATATATATATATATATATATATATATATATATATATATATATATATATATATATATATATATATATATATATATATATATATATATATATATTAGTATCAAGAAAGATATGGAAAACAATAAAATTGTTTTAATAAATTTGACGTATTGATACTGTATTGCTTTTTGTCGATGGGCTATTCAGAAGAACAAAAAATCGCTACTATGCGTCTTTTTTATGGTAACAATAATAATGTGACGACAGTGCAAAGGGAATATTACTTATTATATCCTTAACAACGGGTACCATCTATAGATATTGTTAAATACAAAGTAATAAAGTTTTTTGAACGAAAAAGCTTTAAAATATAGAAAAGCACTGCAGCACGAAATGGAAGCAAAGTTTTGGATATCCTCGTTTTTTCAGGATAATTATTATACTTTTTCTATTGAACTAGCACTAACTACTTTTAATAATTTTAGAAAATCCTAAAATATCAATCTCGGATGCTGCATCTGAACTAAAAAAAACAGATTATAAAATTTATTTAACCTTAAAATTTTACAAATTTTATCCTTATAAATTTATGTCCGTTCAGAATCTTCCTGAACAAAACATGCAGGACCGACCCAAGTATGCATTGGAAATAGATAGCTTTATACAGCAGGATCCAAAGTTTTTAAATAAAATTCTATTCACCGACAAGTCTTCCTTTACTTAAGCAGGCATGTTTAATCACAAAAAGAACATTATTGGTCCAGAGAAAACCCTCACCAAATTTAGCAAAAAACAATTTATTGTTTCCATGGCTTTCTTGATACTAATATGAAACTTTTTTGTAATTTATTAAAATTACCAAAATAATTAAAGGTTCATCCAATACACAATTTATAAATTTTTATATATATATATATTTATATATATATATATATATATATATATATATATATATATATATATATATATATATATATATATATATATATATATAATTATATATATATATTATATATATATATATATATATATATATATATATATATATATATATATATATATATATATATATTTAAATAAAAAAAAAAAGATCTTTCGTTGTAGCGCATAATATACAGGGTGTTTCATTTAAAAAAGTTGAAGTTGCCTATATCTTTCCATTTTTTTAGTGCGATATTTTTTAACTGATAAGTTCAGAAGATAATATGGAAAAAATCCTACAATTTCTATATAAAATATTTTTTTTGTCTTTAAAAATAAAGGTCTCAGAAGCCACGTAAATATAATCAAAGACCCTGTACGATTGTACGGGTCACTAAATCAGATTTTTATCGAATTTTGCCAAGTTATTTCATAAATGACTAAATTTATGAAAAGAATGCAAATGAAAAACTTAAAGAGAATTTAATTCTCTACAAAAAAAGTCATTTGAAGCGAATCGCTAACATTGTTATTTCTCGAAATATAGAGCAATGATTTTGAGTTGAATATCAAAATTTACGAAAAATTTAAATTGATTACTCCCAAAAATTTCATTTTATCAAAAAGTCCTTGCTCTATATCTTAATAAATATCAATATAAGCGATTTGCTTTAAAACACTTTTTTGTAGAAAATTAATTTTTTTTATAAGTTTTGTCATTTATTTTTTTTTATAAATTCAGCTATTTATGAAATAACTTTTAAAAAATGTTAGAATTCGATAAAAATCTAATTTTGTGACCCGTACAATCGTACAAGTGCATATTACAGCTACGGCGTAATAGGTACTTTAGTAGAGCAGTTGATCCTGAGTAAATCCCACTTTGAGCAAAACGATAGCGTTAAAGGCAGCTGATTTATAAATATTAAAAAATCAAAGTTTAGGTGTATTTTAAATGGGAAATTTTTCACGCTCTGGGAAAGTACTTAAAGTTAATTAAAGGCTCATATTTTCTTGACATATCTTCAATAAAATTTTGTGTCGGGAGTGAATAAAATAGTCATGAAAAAAAAAACACCTCAATGTAATATAATATCAGTAATAATTGTCAGGTAGTAGTAATCACATTTAATAAAAACGTTATTATATTATTTTGAAAATAATTTCTAAATAGGTGCTATACTGCTACAGTTATCGTTTGGAATCGTGTGTACTACATAAAATAATGTAAAATTATGAAAATTCCGCTGTTTTATCGGGAAAAATCGGTGACCCTTATCTCCACTCGAACTAGGAAATATCTCGTAAATAACTTGCGCCAGTGCGTTATTTCATCACGCCATCAGTTGCCGGTGTAATTATAGCTTTTTCGGCCGCGCGGCAAACGGCCATTTCGGAATTTAATTATACGTTCTTTGGGTATTCAAACAGAGGCGGCGTGTATAATAAACATTTTTTAAAATTATGTTTATAATATTACAGCATTTTTTAAACTTCCACCTCATTCGGTTTTGTATTATTTAAAACCGCTGGTAAAACATATTTGTTTTCAAAATTATTGTATAAATAGATATAATTATATATTTAATTATACATTCATACACAAAAAAAATATATATATATATATATATATATATATATATATATATATATATATATATATATATATATATATATATATATATATATATATATTATATATTTTTAATTCTTAAACCATTTATATTTTTTTTGTTTTGATCTTCTACTTTGGGTCATTTTGATTTTTTTTATTTATTCTTCCTAAAAATATTATAAAATATAAATATAAATATATTTTGATATTACACAAAATTATAATACACATAAGGTACAGTTTCTTATTTTTATAAAACAATTAACCGACATTTGTAATATGTTAAAAAAACAATACAATTTAAAAATAATAAAATAAAATACAAAATAATGCACTTTTAAAGATTAATATCACAGATTTTTGGTACGTACCTTGAATATCAGATGTTGTTTAGAATGCGTGGTTTTATTTTGTATTAAAGATGGATGGCATTTTTTATAGTAGGAAGCATTATTTAACTACTTTTTACGTTTTTATATTATTAAAATTTGCAATACCAAGCGTGCAAAACCTGTCCTGCCCAATTAATTGGAATTACTAGTCAGCTACTCAAAAACAGATTAAACGGACATAAATATACGAAAAATGCACAAACAGCACTAAATAAACATACAACAGAAAAAAAAACACGAAATTAAATACATCGAAACGAGAATAATTAATAAAGACCAGAACTATTAATTATTAATTAATAAAGAAATGATCGAAATTTAAAAAATAACAACGCAATAAACAACAGGACTGACATTGCAGGGCTAAGCCCCATTTACACAAACTTAATTAAATAATTTATAGTCTCGTATAGTATATCCTATTACATAAATTTCCCAACATCCTCTTGAACCTAAACCCAAGAAAATCAAAATATATCATTATATATTTATTTTAATTTTCGCCACCCGCCAATGATATCTAATTTTAATACTGTAAACTTTTTGCGTGTTCATTCATAGCGCTTGTGCCTGTAGCAGACAGTTTTATTGCCCACTTTACCTATTAAAATCCCTCTTCTGAATATCCATTATATTATAACATTCGGTTTCAGTTACGTAACGCCAACCGATCGGAAGATAAACTCGATCATAAATTACCAAAAACCCCTTTATTACTTTTTTTTGGACGCTAAAAAACGTGTTATCTACTTTATTTTAATATTCTATAGAACGAACACCTAGTTATACGGAGGCATATTGGTAAATTCCTATGCTACTATAGATAAAAAAATAATTTACAAATAAAAATATTTTTGTGTCTGTTTACCATATTTCTTTTAAAATAAGTTTATATATATATATATATATATATATATATATATATATATATATATATATATATATATATATATATATATATATATATTATATATATATATATTATATATATATATATATATAATATATATATATATATATATATATATATATATATATATATATATATATATATATATATATATATATATATATATATATAAACATAAATAGCAACATGTCAAAAGAAATATTATTGCTTTAATAAGAAGAAAAAAAACCGTTTTATTGATATTCAATAAATATAAATGCTTTTTAATTTAGTTATACCAATTTTTTTAAAAAAGTGAGCCATAAGAAACAATACTGCATTAAAATAAATATTATTTTCCTTTTTAATTAGAAAAGTACAAAAAAATTAAAACGTGTCAAACGAAATATTATTAATTTGAGAAAAAACGCGATTCTTTTACTTTTAAACACAAAGAGGGTTTTAAATTAAAATAAAAAAAGGAAAAGGTGCGTGTCATAAAAAATAATATTGCTTTAACAAAATATGATTTACTGCTTTTAAATGAATAATTAAATATATATATATATATATATATATATATATATATATATATATATATATATATATATATATATATATATATATATATATATATATATATATATATATATATATATATATATTTATTTTATTTATTTATAAAACTTCAAAGAAGGGAGGAAAAAAAAAAAAATTTACAATTTTCTTAAACCATAGCCGAGAAAGTCGCCCTTACTTTTTGTAGTATGATTTTATTTATTATTAAACAATTTTCCAAAGGTGATCACCAGGAAGACAGATACGTGATGTCCTACAAATCTTACTATTCATCTTCGTATAGTTTGTTCCCAGTTGAGGCAAAAATCGATAAATTATCTTCTATATTTACTGATCTTTGATTTTTTTGCCATATGGACTCAAACCTTTTCTAACCAAAATATTTAATGATTATACACTACACTAGAATGTAATAACCATAAAAATATTTTTTAAATTACTGCTAATAATTTGTTAAAGATTTTATGCTTTTCAATCCTGCAATTTAAAATGCTCATTTTTTTTTTGAAGCAACAATATTTAGTTTCTTGGATATAATGTAAATTTTATTATAAATTTAACAGAATCAAAATTAGTTTTTCAAAATCAATATTTGAAATTGTTTTAAACCTTTTGACAGCTATTGTAAATTTGATATATTAAATAATGTTTTATGTTCTCCATAATAACTTTTGTAATGCTTATTAATACTTAATATGACTTTTATGTTTTATTAAAGACTACACGTACTGTTATTTTGATTACTAATATGGTAACGCTCAAAACTTTAAAATTATATAAAAAAAATATTTTGTCGCTTACCTAAAACATAAAAAATACACCATTAATAACTCGACTATGATGCTTACCTGAAACAAAAATAAAAAGGTAATTAGTGGGGTTTAAAAGAAAAACAGGTGCTTATACGTCATTTCTTCAAATTTAAATTATAAAATTAAACATTTCGCGACATTGATAATATAATAGAAAATACATTTTTATTTTAAATTAAAAGTAATTTATGACATAAAGTTTATCAGCGACACATTTGACTTTAACAATGCAAATCTCGTCTAAAAGACCTTACTCAGAAGTTAATAAATAAAAACAGTTTAGAGAAGTTGCCTAAAAGGTACCCTAAATAATAAACATTAACTCCTAATGCTACCCTAGCACTTGAACTTCATTTAAAACTTTACAAGTTGCCCTAAAAATATATACTAATTTACACATAAATCTATAAGATAATTGAACGTGACAATTTAAAAATCTGTTAAACTGTTTATCAAAACTACAAATAAGGAATGTAGTGAAATTAACGACCGAACTTTTTCAAGGCCTTCCCCATAGCAACAACCTAACCCTATGCAAAGCTAATCTAAATAAACTCTCGTGTATTCAATTTTTCCACCATTAATCGAGTCCTGTCGACCCCGACGGCTTTGCAATCTCTATTATTCCAATAATACGCGCTACGCTCATAAAATCAAATATCCCTAGCCGCCCCCGCATAGCTCCTCTTCACCCCTGCGTCTGGCGTACCCCTACCCCAAACCCCAGCCACCTTGCTCCTGATAACCCAGCTAAACAACGTTGCCTGATTTGCTGATATTTTGGAAAAGTATAAGAAAAAAACAGCCGTATAAAAGCACGATCTAAAAAAATATAAACCTTTTACTAAATAGAAACTAGTAAAATGTCACGTACCATTGACACTAGATTAGATTATTTGAGCGGAGATGGCAAAAATGACCTCCACCACTGCAACCATGCCAGATTTATTGTGGTTTCTCCTATCGTTCTTTCTCGTACCTTGTCCAGGCCCGCCTTCTTAACTAGACTCCAGAGTCTTGACACTGGTCACTCCATATATCTTGCCGGTTTTGGCTTTTTCTCACCAAGCCTAGTAAACCTAAGCCTACATAGTGCTTCACAGTGGCACCACACATGTACGGCTGTTTCTTCAGCCTCCTGGCAGAACCTACACAGGCTATCCTCCACCAGGCCTATTCTTTCCAGGTGGTTGTTGAGTTTGCAATGTCCTGTTAGTTGACCTTGACCGTTATCCTTACGGCCTGCCGAGATTCCACAGAATGGCTCAGGGCCTATCATTTCCATGGCTGATCCTCTTTTGGCTAGGTCGTCGGCCTCTTCGTTACCTGGGTGGCCCTCGTGGCCTGGTACCCAGGCTACCGTAAGTTTGTTTGCCAAGCCGACTTTATTGACACTAGCGTTACCCTCTCCATACCCTGCACTGGTATAGAGGTAAGTCAAATCCCATCAAAAACATTTACGTTAAATAGGGCCAAGGTTCTATTTAAAAATCTTGGTCTCTTAAAGTACTGAGATCTAAAATTAGACCAAGTTATGTCCACAGTGTATTTATTCATATTTAAACCAAGAAAAAACTGTAATAAATCTCCCAATTAGGACAGTAGCAAAAGACCCCATAAAATATCCTAAGAAAACAATCCATAAAACCTTTCTTTGGCCGGGTTTTTCTGAGAATGTTCAAGAACCATTCTTTATGTTCAATGAGTTAATCGAAAAGTTACCTGAATATAGGCATTTTTCTAAAACAAAGCAATTTTTCGCACTAATTTTTTTTAAAAGGTTATCAATACGAGAAAATTTGTGTTTATAGATTTTTTGGTTATTTAAAACAAATCAATAATAATTATTTAAACCTTGGCAAAAATTTTCGAATGTACTTCGGGCGGTATTAAAAGCTTAGTTGTGTAAATAATGGAGCGTGTCAGCTACCGAAAATTTTATGACTGGTAAATACACTTTATCTATTATGTGAATTAAAGTTTAATTAATTGCTTATATTTTTTCTTTGTCATTAGCCATGACTTTGCTGGCAAGTTTTTTACTGATCTATCTGTATCAATAAGTGTTCTTTTCAATAATACAGAGAGTTTTTTACCGCCCCTCTTTCAGGGCGTTCCGAGTATAAATGTGCAGTTTTCAGAATTGTTCCTTTACTTGTGTCCTAAAACCTACTTACATACCAAATTTTAAGTTTCTACTCACTCGGGAAGTGCCCCATAATTTTGATGAGTCAATAAGTGAGTGAGTGAGTGAGTAAGTGAGTGAGTGAGTAAGTGAGTAAGTGAGTGAGTGAGTAAGTGAGTGAGTGAGTAAGTGAGTGAGTAGAGTAGTGAGTGAGTCAAGTAAGTTAATCAGTCAGTCAGTAGTACAATGGGCGATTTTCAAAATCGAATATCTCAGAAACCACTTTACATAATTTTCTTAATTTTTTCACAGATAATTAGAATACTTTTAAATGCAAATTTACATAATAAGCAAATCTTTAACCTTTATGTAGAATAAAAACGAAGTTATAATAGGAGGAAAACATGCTGAAACGTTTCGTGTAATATACACACTGTGTGCGTCAAGGCGGGATTAAAAAAATACATCTTCATCTGTTAATTGGATAAAATAATGCTTAATAGGCTGATTTCAATTTTATAAATTTATGAAAACAACCTCTGTTATCATAGGTCTGCTACAAAAAAATACATTTTGGACTAAAATTTTTGGTCCAAATCATATTTTTGTTTATATCTCCTTTATTATTCATCTTACCAAAAATGTTTATATAACTTTTTATATAGACACTTTGGAAAGTTCTATTTTTTGTTATATAAAATTTTTAGTATCTCTTATAGTTTTTGAGATATTTACGAGTGTTTTTTTAATTTAAAACGTCAATATCTTAAATACTATTTACGAAATTTTATAATATAATACATAATTTAATATTTTTATAAAACCTCTAACTGAAGTTATATAATATTTTTGTCCAAACAAAGTTATAATCAAAATACCCAATTTTCCAATAATTTTTCAAGAAAAAAATTTGAGAATATTAAAAAAAAAATTTTTTTTTGAAAATTTTTTCACATAAATTAAAAAAAAATGTTAATTAATTAATTATTATAAATTGTAGGAGACCTATGGTGGCAGAGGTTATATTTTCATATATTCATAAGATTAAAATCAGCCTATAAAACGTTATTTCATCCAATTAACAAATGAGAGTACATTTTTTCAATCCCAGATCTTAGACTATGCTAATGGACAAAAATGACCAGGAAGAAGGCAAATAGAGAACATTTTCCAAAAGATGCTAGATTGTCCAAGACGTAAAATCTATTTAAAAGACTAAACATAGGTTTTGGCAAAAAGTTTAGAGATTCTGTACATTGCCAATGAAAAAATGTATTAGTCTTAAACTTCTTTGTCGTCCTAATAAAATATCAACTACCTTTCTCCCCAGAGAGAAACATGACAACATGGCATCCGACTGCCGCGTCGTCGGGCCTTATTGATCAGTGGCCCCGGTTGTCCCGACGCCAGCCGCCGACCGCCGTCGACGTCTCCGTTGCCGGCGTCGCGACGCACCCGGTAGAGGGGAGCCGGGGAGATGCGTACGACGGGGCAAAATACGCACTTACACGATGTGGGCGGCGGGCGGAAGAAAGGGGTAAGACATGATTTACAAGACCAATCGTAGTAATAATTAATTAGGAGAGCAAGTTCAAAATCGTGTTAGTACTAACTACAGACTCACTGGTTTTCGAGAAACTTATACATGACTTATTTACATATCACTGCATAATTAATGTCATTAATTACTTTATATAATCTATCGGCTTTTTAGTGATTCTGCAATTTTTATGTGCATACTTAATACAAAAATAGCTACAGAACGACTTGACTTTGCATATTTTACCTTTTACCATTATCCGATTATTACATTACCAAATACGAAAATTGACGTTATTTGACTATTTCACTGGAGTGTTTCATGGCGGTACAATACCACAGCAACAAGCTCTTTTCCACTGACAAAAAAATTAGCTAACAAAATGATCAACGACAAAATTCTTTTTTTTTTAAGTTGCGCTGATTCGAACAATTTTGTTACCATGGTTATGTTTATTATTTCTTGTTATCAAACGTCTGATAAGTTTAGTTCAAAACTAAGTGTGTCTAAAACAAATAAAACAGATTTGGAATAAAGTTCATTACAGAAATTAAAAAAGCAGTATCGGAGAATATGTCTCTGAATAGTCGTATTGGACATACAGGGTCTTTTCTAATTAAATGTCAATATTTAAGGGGGTGATTTTTGGATAGTCTTTACTTTTGAAATACAGGGTGGTAAAATTTTCAAAAATAAATCATTTATTATTAATATCTGTAATACATCTTAAGATATTTTAATGAAATTTGGCATACGTGTACTATATATCAAAAAGCATTTTTTTAGTGTACCACATTTTTTTATTATTTTCACCAGTGGCGTTCGTACGGAATTTGACCTGCCAATTTTGGCAGGTACGCCACTGATTTCTCTTAAAATAAAAATTATTTTTAAAACTATAAATCATTTTTAAGCAAAGGTGTTCACTTATTTTTTTTTCATCATCAATATCGGTAAACAATATCACCATGCAGAGAAATATCTACATTTAATTTTTCTACGTGAAAACCGTAAGTCGGACTAAAAAAATCAAGAATTAAAATAAAAATAAAAATTCACCTAGAAAAATTAAATCTAAATATTTCTCTGCATGTTGATATTATTTCTCGATATTGTTATAATCATGCACAAAAAACGGTTTTTATTTTTTTAAGCAAAAACCGTGCATCGGATTATAAAAAATCAAGTGACCAACTTTACTCAGAAATCCTTGGGGATTTCAAAAACAATGTGTTTTAAGAGAAATTATTGGGGTACTATCAATATCTATCAAACTAGGCAGGTCAAATTTCGTACGAACGCCACTGTTTAATTTTTTTAATTTGGCACATGTCCCCTGATACATAGTACATGTATGCCAAATTTCATTAATAAATCTAAAGTGCTATTACAGATATTAATAATAAATTTGAAAATTTTACCATCCCGTATCTCAAAAGTTAGGATGTTTAGGACATGCGTTAATATGAAGTTTTTATCTTAAAATGGACTCAAAAATTGCCTCCTTAAATATTGACATTTAATTAGAAAACACCCACTATAACAAAATTTGGCGGTAATTTTCAGTTTTTAACGATAAAATTTATAAACTTTAGTATACTCCAGCCAAAAAATTAGCAAAAATTATGGAAGAATGTGTATACAACATGAAAAAACGAAAATGGAAAGGGCTACAAAGTAACAAGTATTAAATGCTTATGAAACACCACAGCGCTTTTAAGAATTTGATATTAAAGAATTTACGAATTAAAATGTCTTGAAACAATTATTTAACTTCATTTAACTTAAAGCTATTTAATTAGCTTTTAATTCTAAACAATTTTTAACTTAAACTTAGCTAGATACAATCATGCTTAAACTAGCATAATCGTGTCCATTGGGTTCATGCATCAGTGCACTTCGTTTAGTATAAATACTTTTGTAAACGTCTAATCTATTTAGTATTTCTTGTACTTTAAATACAGTAATCCGAATTAGTGAAACATCCGGATTATTGAAATTATTTTAAAAGTAATAAAATATACTAATCGCCCCCTTCACTTTTAGCTCAAATCTAGTAACTTTCTTAACTTCCTCGTCGCTGTCATCACTATGCAACCGTAAATGCTCTTCATCTTCATTGATTCATACACTGATCTCCGATTATGGGTTATTTTCAGTCGTAACAATTCATACCATGTTACTTCTTTTAGCCATTTCTCTTTGATCATAACTGAATAATTCGCGTCTTTGCTCAAGCTGAGCCAATGTAATAAAAACTTCAAGATTCCGAATCACGGAGCATGATCCAGATTATGTAATTATAGGTAATCCAGATTATAGAATACCTAATGTATATAACTATTATTTCAAATTTGTCTGGATTACTGGAAATTCCGAATTATTGCAGTTCGGATTAGCGGAGCTTTAGTGTAAATACAGTGGAAAAACTTGCTTGTAAAAATTTAATCAAAAAAGTGCTCTACTAAACTTAAAAATGTGTTTTTTTTGGGAATTTATGAATAAGGGTGCGGATTATATTGCACACAAAACAGCATAATTGTTAATTTTTTACCACAACCTATTTTAGGCCGATATTGTTAAATATACCATTAATATTTCGAGATCGTAAAATGAACTTTAATTAAATATATTTTACTGCCCAATGCAATAATCATTGGGCAGTAAAATATATTTATTAATATGACCATTCTTTGTTTTCTTGACACCTATCACAATTTATTGTACCATAAAAGTATCGTAATTAACTATTTACTTTAAAGATAAATAATAAATTATTTTGTTAAATTAATTAGCATGCATAAATTATAAAAATATATAAAATTGGTGCATTGCAACATTTTAATTTAAAACTAATTTTGGCAGCAATACAAAGTGATTCGGACTTATCCTTAAAAAAATATGGGTGTAGGATTTTTGCATCTGTTAGGCCAAGTGGTTAAATTTCTCAAGTGACTTAGACAACATAACACACGAGTAGCATAAAATGTTTTATCCAAAAACTGAAAAATCATAACACAGGAGCAGCAGGTTTTATTCAAGAACTGAAAAAACTAACAGGTAAATACCTGGGAATGAGTCTCTTTTAAAGCTGGATTTATATTTGTTTAATTAATGGCGTTTTGCGTAGACGTTTCGAGTTTATGCTGCAGATGCTTGCACATCTTGCTACACTGTAAATTCACCTTTGATCTGAGCATTCCAGCTTGAATTCAAGTAGGTTGTTTTTGGTTGCCATAAAACTTAATATATTATTATCAATTATATAAATAAATTTTGACATTGTACCAGAAGCGGTTTTAAGAGTTAAAAATAGAAGAAATTGATAAGAATTATGTGCCCCAGGACATTATTACGGAAGCAGAAGAAGCGGTAATCCGGATATTACCAGAAAAATACCGAGATTCGTATCACAAGGAGTGCAAAGTTTTTAAAAAAAGGATGAATTAAAAAATAATAATTATTGACGAAAACGTTTCACTGGCTTATTTTTTACATTTACAGAAAATCGTCTTTATGGACTAAATACTCCATGCTTTGCTGGACCCTTTAAAATATGGCAAATAAACTACTTTTTAAAAAGTAAATCCCAAAAATACAAATCCAAAAAGTCCAAAACTTTTGGGTTTGTATAAAATGAAATCGAAACCTTTTTACGACAGGTCCCCGAGAGTGAGTATTTACTTATAAAATTAGCTTTGATTATAGGGATTACTGGAGCTTATAGATGTGATAAGTTAACACATTTAAAAATTGAAAATGTTCAAAGGAAATGATTTATTTGTTGTGTTACAAAAACTAAAAAAGCAAGAAGTTTTACTATTCTTAAAGAAGGATTACCAGTGCGCCCTGTTGATTTGTGTAAAAATACATTTCTTTGCGACCAAAAACACCAGCCACAGCCGCTTTTGTCTTTTAAAAAAAAAAAAAAAAAAAAACCCCCCAAAAAAAAAATTTTTTCCCCTAAAGGGGCCCCCTTTTTTTTCCCCAAGGGGAAAAAAAAAAAAAAATTTTTTAAAAAAAAGAAATTTGGGGGAAAAAAAGGGGGGGAAAAAATTTGGGGGGGGGCCCCCCAAAAACCCCCCCCCAAAAAAAAATTTTTCCCCCCCCAAAAATTTTTTTTTTAAAAATTTTAAAAAAAAAAAAATTAAAAATAAAAAAATTTAAAAAACAAAAAAACTTTTAAAAAATTTTGGGGGTTTTTTTTGTTTTATTTTTTGGGGTTTTTTTTTTTAAAAAAAAAAATAAAAAAAAAAAAAAAAGGGGAAAAAATTTTTTTTTTTTAAATTTTTTTAAAATTTTTTTTTAAAAAAAACCAATAAAGGGGCCCCCAAAAAAAAATTTTTTTTTAAAAAATTCCCGGGAAAAGGGAAAATTTTTTTGGGCGAAAAAAAAAATTTTTTAAAAATTTAAAATTTTTTTTTTTTTTCCAAATTTTTTAAAAAAGGGAAAAAAAATTAAAAAAAAAATAAATTTTTAAAAAATTTTTTTTTTAAAAAAAAAATTTTTTTTAAAAATTTTTTTAAAAATTTATTAAAATTTTTAAAATTTTTAAAAAAAAAAAAAATTTTTTTAAAAAAAAAAATTAAAAATTTTTTTTTTTTTTAAAAAAAAAATTTTAAAAAAAAATTTTTTTTAAAATTTTTAAAAAAAAATTTTAAAAAATTTTTTTAAAAAAAATTTTAAAAAATTTTTTTTTTTTAAAATTTTTAAAAAAAAAATTTTTTTTTTTTAAAAAAAAAAAATTTTTTAAAAAAAAAAAATTTTTTTTTTTTTTTTTTAAATTTTTAAAAAAAAAATTTAATTTTAAAAAATTTTTTAAAATTTTTAAAAAATTTTTTAAAAAAAAATTTTAAATTTTTTTAATTTAAAATTTTTTTTTAAAAAAAAAATTTAAAAATTTTTTTCTTTTTTTTTTAAAAAAAAATTATTTAAATTAAAAAATTTTTTTTTTTAAAAAAAATTTTTAAAAAAAAAAAAAATTAAAATTTTTAAAAAAAATTTTTTTTTAAATTTAAAAAAAATATTTAATTTTTAAAAAAATTTTTTTAAAAAAAAAAAAAAAATTTTAATTTTTTTTTTTAAATTTTTAAAATTTAAAATTTTTTTAAAAATTTTTTTAAAAAAAATTTTTTTTTTTTTTTTTTTTTGGGGGGTTTTTCCCCGGGAAAAAAGGGGTTTTTTTTTTTTTTTAAAAAAACCCTTTTTTTTCCCCTTTTTTTCCCCTTTTAAAAAAAATTTTTTTTTTTCCCTTTTTTTTTTGGTTTTTTTTTTAAAAAAACCCCCCTTTTTTTTTTCCTTCCCCCCCCTTTTTTTTTGGAACCCCCGGGGTTTTTTTGGGGGAAAAAATTTTTTTTTTTTAAAAAAAAAATTTTTTAAAAATTTTTAAAAAATTTTTTTTAAAAAATTTTTTTAAAAAAATAAAATTGGGGGTTTTTTTTAAAAAAAGGGTTTTTTTGTTTAAAAAAATTTTTTTTAAAAAATTTTTTTGGGGGGGGGGGGGTTTTTTTTTTTTTAAAAAAAATTTTTAAAAAAAAAATTTTTTTTTTTTTTTAAAATTTTTTAAAAATTTAAAAATTTTTTTTTAAAAATTTTTTTTGGGTTTTAAAAAAAAAAATTTTTAAAAAAAAAAAAATTTTTTTTAAAAAAAATTTTTTAAACCCCAAAAAAAACCCTTTTTTTTTTTAAAAAAAAAAAAGGGGGGGGTAAAAATTAAAAAATTTTTTTTTTGTTTTTTTTCCTTTTTTGGAATTAAAAAATAAATTTTTAAAAAAACCTTAAAAAGGGCCCCCTTTTTTAAACCCCCGGGGGCTTCCCAAAATTTTAAAAAAATTTTAAAAAAAAAATTTTTTTTTTTCTTAAAAATTCCAAATGTTTCTTCTCAATCTTATAATTAGACTGTTGGTTGATATTCCTGTTGGGTCATTTTCGGTTGCCCAAAGAATGCCTGTCTTTTGTGATTTAACGCTTTACACTAGGCTGTTTCTTCCCTCCCATTGCACATTCTGCAGCTTGGGTCCCATTGTATGAGCCTATCTTGTTTAAGTGTCCTCTTAGGCTTTCGTGCCCTGTAAGAAGCCCTGCTGTTGCAAAGTCTTTTCCTACTTTGTCTGAGTAGTTCTTCCTTCTTTCTTATGAAGCTTTTTCCATGTCTTATTCTACTGAAGTTCCTCCAGTATTCCTCGTGTTTTTTTCGGATCCATACCCTAGTTTGCCACCGTGCTGTGGTGTTCTAATAATTAGGGCCATTTAAAATGATACAAACATTATTATAGATATTTTAGGAACTGTAAATAATTTCGCCTTGGCCGCATCATAACCTCGATATAACTCAAACTTCGAAAAATAATTATTAAAAAAATTATGAAGTAAACAAAAAAGTATGTCTCATGTTTACAACTATTAATAGTGAAGGAATTCGGGGATCTGGTTGTGGTTGCGCTATGGGTTTTAAAACCGATTTAAAATTCAGCGTAAACCACAATGGAAACTCGCATTTATTTTTCGATGTTTTCAAATTTTAAAGTATTTTCGAGTAAACATTCCCAAAATTTATCTATTCTAGTTTCGTTTCATGGAGTAACAGTATACCTATGATTGCAATTATTTGATTGGAGCAGTCAGTAATCAATAGTATATTGTATGAAAATAAATCAAACAATCTCTTATCCAATAATAATGATTTGTTAAACATATTCTGTTACAGACATGGACAGGGTGTTGTAATTAACAGTAAATTAACATAGTTTTGAAGTTTTGTTTTAGCATACTTTAATGGACCAGCAACCTTATAAGTTAAGATAGAACCTTAAATTTGGTCAACACGCCACGGTTTTCAAAGCGGAAATCGCAGCATTGCACCGTTAGGATTAAAGAAAAAGTAAAGGAAAACAAATTGTCATTTACTCAGACAGCCAAGCGGCCCTGAAGGCCATCAGTTCTCCAAAAGTTAATTCCAAACTAGTGGGTGACTGTATACAGGCCCTAAAAAAAGTTGGCTTGGCAAACAAACTTACGGTAGCGGGCCCGGGCCCCGAGGGCCACCCAGGTAACGAGGCCGACGCCTACCCAAAAAGAGGATAAACCATGAAAATGATAGGCCCGGAGCCATTCTGGGGAACCCAAGCCTTTTTAAAGCATCTATTAAGGGGGTAGACAAGATTTTCAAAGCTGGTGGGACAAACTACAACGACAGGCAAAGAATTCTTAGACCGCTGGGCCCAAGTTTCGACCTACTGAGCCACAGTCGTAAGGTCAGGATAACAGGACATTATAAACTCAACAAGAACCGGGAATATTAAACCTGTGAAGGATGTTGTGTAGGTTCTGCCAGGAGGCTGAAGAAACACCCGACATGTGGGGGATTTGGAAGACATGTGGGCTTAGGTTTACTAGGTTTGGGGGAAGCCAAAACCGGCAAGTTATAGGAGTCCAGTGTCGAGATTTGGGAGTCTAGTTAAGAAGACAAATTTTGGGGTTGAGTTGTGGAGGTCATTTTTGATCTTCAAATAATCTAATCTAGAATTGTTTTTAAATTTGACTAAAAACCATATTTTTTACAAAATTTTTTTTTACTCCTTAAACTTGCTAAACCCCCGTTTTACTGGAAATCCATTTTGTTATTTTAACAAAAATTTTTTAAACCCTGATTATTGTTTGATTTTTTTTTAAACGATTAAGAAAGGCAACTTAAAATACACAGGCAAACATTGTCGTTTATAAATTTTGCTTTGATTAACAACGAAAAAAAATCTATCGGGGTTTCCCCCAAACCGAAATACTTCCCCAAAAAAATTAAAAAATATTATGATTTTTTTTAGTTTATAAAAAAAGACTGAAAAAAATATTTTTTTGGCATTAATTGGCGATTAATGATCTCAACGGTTTTATTTTTAAAATTCAGAAATTTCCTGAAATATTTTTTTTTCACTTTTTTTACAATTTTATGTTTCGTTTTTAAAAACCCCTTAAAATATAAATAACCAACCAAAAAACCTATTAAAAATTTTTAAAAATTTTGGGGGAAATTTTAGCAGGGTAATTAAGAAAAAATTAAAAGCCCTTAGTTGGTCGGTCAGGGGTTGTTCTGGTTATTTAAAAGGGGTTTTTATTTTTTAAAATTTTTTCAGATGTGATAAAAAACAAAAGTGGGGAAAGCAAATTTTTCCCGTTTAGGTGAATTTAAAAATAAATTATTATTATTGATTATTTTAATATGACTATTATCCAAATAAATTTTTTAAATTTCATCTAAATGTGCAATAAATATTTTGATATTTAGTTATAAAATTATTATTAATTCATTTTACCACATTTTATAAACCATTAGAGACAGAATAGGTAGTAAATGAAGGCAAAAAACCCAAACCTAAGAGGGGTTGGCCTCACAATTTTTTTAAATTTACAGGTATCAATGTGTAAATTAACCCTGAAAATATCATTTGGAAAATGTCCCAAGGCCTAAAATGGCCTCAAGAGCCAAAACCCCTTTTTTGGCCGAATTAAAAAAAAATTTTTCCTTTTCCCTTTTTTTTCTGGCTCTACCCCCGTCTCTTTTTTTCCCTGCATCCATTTCTTCTTTCGTTTTTTCAGTACATTATATCTTCTTTTTTTTATACCTTTTTAAATTTGAACATCCTGAATACATGAACCACAAATAATCAACTTTAGTTCTGTTTTAATTGGGTAAGAATTTCCCGTTTTGCGAAAAATTAAAAACTGGAAAATGGAAGTTTCCTCGAAGGGGTCAAAATTGAATAAGGGGTTAAAAAAGGGTAAGGTCCTGATTATCTATTAAATAGCCCCACTTTTTAAAAACTCAAAAAAAAAATTTTTTTGAATTTTCCCAATGTATTAAAAACCCCTTTTAAAGCCCCATTATTCAAAAAGTTTATAAAAATTTTATAAAAAAATATGAACAGATTAATAGGAGGATTAAAACGAGCCAAAACAATTTTTTGGGGAATTTTTTCCTTTTTAGAAAAAAAAAAAAAAGGAAACGGACAAGATATTTTAGCTAAGGTTTTTTTTCTTTTAATTTAAAACATAAAAAAAATGCATTTTTACATATAATTTAAAAAAATTTTCCTCCCGCTTGGGGGTGTAAGTAGCGCCCTTGTGCTATACATTTTCGTCTAACCGTGAGGTTTATATTTGAATATCGGGTAAAAAAATTGAAAAAAAATTTTGGGCCTTTTAGGCCATTGGGACATTTTTCATCTATGATATTTATAGAGGTCAATGTACACATTGATACCTGCAAATTAAAAAAAAAAATTTTGACGGCCCCCCCCGATCTTTAGGTCCAACTGTTTACTGAACTAGAAACCTCCCCAGTTTTTTTTGAAAAGAGATGTCGAAAAAAAATAAAAATTTTTTAAAAAAAAATTTTTTTTGGGGAAAAAAAGAAACAAGAATAAATCATCTCAACCGATAATGTTTGGGGGCTGGCGCATTCAATGGGGTCGGTCATAAAAACCTTTTAATACCCCCCCTTTTTAAATAGCTATTATTAAAATTTTTTATAATATGTAAAAACAATTTAATTAAAAATTCTCAACCAAAAAAAAACCCCTTTCCATTGAGTTTTTTCGGGGGAAAATTTTTGTTTTTTTAAACAACAATCCCCACGTCTCTGCTTCCATGTTTATATGCCGTGCATAAGCCCCTTTTTAAAAAAAATTAACGGTACGATCTATACTTTTTTTAATAAGGGGAAATTTTAAAAAGAATAAATTCATGCCATTTTTCTAATATGCCAAAAGGAAAAAAAACGACAGGAATTCCGACTAGAACCCCAAGTTTTGTTAATTGGGGAAAATAAAGAGCTTTATTTAAATCGGGGGTCAAACTTTTTTTTTTTTATAAATTTATTTAAAACCCCCCTAAAAATAATTTTAAAAAGTAAAATTAAAAAAAAAAAAAATAAACATAAGCTGGAAAAAAAGTACGCTTCTAATCATGTCTGAATATCGAAATTGATGCATTAAAAGAAAAAAAAACCGTTTCAGTAAATTTTAGGTAAAAAGGATTTTTAATTTGTTAACATTTAAAATTTTTTTTTTAAATATAAAAAAAAAAACTAATATATATATATATATATATATATATATATATATATATATATATATATATATATATATATATATATATATATATATATATTTTTTTGTGCTGCTATTATTATTCTATAACAAAACCCAAACTAACCCCAAATTTTACATATTTTTAACTAAAAAAATGAAAAAAAGTTTTTACTTTTTTACTACCCCCATTTAAAATTAATTTATAAAACAGTGACTGCTTTTTTCGTAGTACTACTACATTATCAAACGGCTTTAAACTAAATTTTTAAAAAACCCAACTTATATATCTTAAATTACTAAAAAAAGCGGCATAAAGGGGAATTCCGAAGCCCCTTTTTATTTAATAAGTTTATTAAGGGGGTTTTTAGGGTTAAATATTTAATTTTATTAAAATATTGAATTTTTTTTTTTGGCGCGTAATGTAACTTTTTAAATTTTTTATTTACCTAAAAGGGGGGTTCCGTTTTAAAAAAATTTTAAAAATTTAATTAGCCTTTAAAAAAAATGATGACCTATGTTCCTTATATCTAGTTATAAAGTTTCCCCCAAGTTTGCCCAATATATAGCTATTACATTCATCACAATTTAATCTATAAACTCCTGATTTTTTAAGGGGGGGGGTTTTTTTTTTTTATTTTTAAAAAATAATTTTATTTATATGATGGTCTAAAGGCAACTTGAATATTGTTTTTGTTAATATGGGGGCTATTTTATCTGAAATTTTCCCAAAAAAATATGTTAATGTAGTTTTTTTTTTTATCTTGTTTTGTTTTTATGGGGGTATATTTGATGTGTTTTTTTTTGTTTATTTTTTTTTTTCCCTAGAGAAAATCAGTTGAGAACTATAACCGTTTTTTTTGCAATTTGTTCCCAAAAGAAATTAATACAATTAAACAAATTGAAAAAAAAAAAAAAAAAACAACGGTTATAGTTCTCAACTGTTGACAGACGGGAAAAAAAAAATAAACCCCACATCAAAAACCCACCAAAAAAAAAAAAAAAAAAAAAACCTTTTTTTTTTGCAATTTGTCTAAAAAAGAAATTAATAAATTAAACAAATTGAAAAAAAAAAAAAAACAACGGTTATAGTTCTCAACTGATTGACAGACTATGAATAAAAATAAACAAAACACAACACATAAAATTTTTACCCACTAAAAAAAACAAAACAAGATAAAAAATACACTACATTAATTTTATTTTAAACAATTTGATAAAATAGCCCATATATTAACAAGAAACAATATTCAAGTTGCCTTTAGACCATCATATAAACTATCACAATTATTTTTTTAATGTAAAAAAAAAACCCCCCCCTTAAAAAAAACCCCGGAGTTTATAGTTAAAAATTTCGATGAATGTAATAGCCTATATATTGGACAAACTGGCAGAAACTTTATAACTAGATATAAGGAACATAGGTCATCATTTTTATTAAAGAAACATAGTTAAATTTTTCAAACCATTTTATAGAATCAGGAATTTTTCCAGATGAAAGTAAATTAAAAATACTACATTACGCCCAAAAAAAAAAAACTCAATTTTTAAAAAATGGGGGAAATATTTAAGTACCAAAAAAACCCTTCAAAAAACTTATTAAATGACCATACCGATTTTTGGAATTCCCCCCCTCTATACCGCTTTATTATAGTAATTTAAGATATATAAGTTGGGTTTTTTTTTAGATTGTAGTTTAAAGCTTTCAGTTTGATAATGTAGTAGTACTACGAAACTGCAGTCCTTTTTTAAATTAATTAATATAGTATAGTAAAAAAAGAAAAAAATGTGTTCTCATTTTTAGTTAAAAATTTTTATCACAAAGTAACGGACACCTCAATTCAATATATAATACATATATTTACCTTATAATAAATTTTTATTAGATGGCGGGGGGTTTTAAAAAAAAATAGGGGTTTTATGTTTGGAACACTTTTTTTTTATTAAAAAAATTTCCCCCCCCTTCAATAAAATGGATACATGGATTCCCCCCCTAAAGTAAAAATCTGAAAGACTGTTTTTTGGCCCTTTTTAACCGTTCGTTTGATGAAAATCTTTTTTTACGCATACCTATTTTATTTTGAGAAAAAAAAAAAGGAAAAAATCTGATAAAAAAAATCTGGAAATGGGGGGAGTATTTAAAAAAGTTTTTTTTTTAAAAATATATTTTCTTAAGACCTTTTTTTCATCATCTGATTCATAATTACCAGTTTTATCCGAAGGGTTAACCGCTTGGAATTTTTTAAAGTACTGCACACTGGAATTAGTGGAAAAAGTAGTGGAATTACGGGGAATTTTTAGGGGAAATTTGTGGTATTAGTAATCTAATTAGGGGTTTTGTAGGGAAATTAGTGCTGGAAATATTGGTATTACAAGGGGGAATTGGGGTTTTTTAAAATTTTTTTTTGCCAAATGACAACCATGTATTTTAAAAAAATCGTTTGTCGGACAGCAAAAAAGGGGGAATTTAAGCCTTTAAAAAAATTTGTTTATTTTACATGTGTCAAAATAATATATTTTTTAAGTAAATTCAAAAACCACTTGTGGGGGTTTCCCCCAAAAACTCAATATCTTGAATGGATAGATCCTGAAACGATAATGCATAGTTCATCCCAAGGGGGGAAAACCCATGAACCCCCAATTTTTAGAGGTCCTACTGCAACGTTTACGAAATAATGTACGTAGCAAAAGACTGGGCCCAATAGGCCAGTGATTTCCCTCCATCACGACAATGCACCTTGCCTCCCGCATCTGATCCGCGACATTCTGGTTAAAAAAAAACCTGTCTGTTCACATCCTCCTTACTCCCTGGATTTAGCATCATAGGGGTTTTTGGCCCCATTAAAAAAAAAAAAAAAAGTGCAAGTTTTGACACCAGTTAAAATAAGGCAAGAAATGCTTTCAATTATGGAACCACAGCTTTTGTTAATGTTGACAAAAAGGCTAAATAATTTTAAATATAATAGGCTTTGCTAAGTAAGCAAAATAACCATGAGTTAGGAATGAAGATTTGTATGGACAAGCTGTCAAAAATGTTTAATATAAAACCAGTTTTGTGCTACGGGTAAGGCAATTTCTCGATCCTAACAACATCCGTGATTTAGTATCATGGTGAAAGAACTAGGCCATCATAGTAATAAAAGATGCACAAAATTAATTTAGTCCTTTCTAAAATACTGAAATATTGCTAAAAAGTCGCATTTGAATTATATTTTTCCATTTTTAGCAAATGTGGCGCCCATTGTGCACTCAGCTTTCTAAAATCCAAAATATTACTCACACTGTCAAATGAAATTTTATACGACCACCTTTTTATTTAGCAACCCAACTTTTTGACTGGTTTTATTAAAGGTGGCGATTTTTTCATTCATTTTTATTACTGCACGATATTCAGTTTTTTCCTTGTACTGTGACACGTCAGCCTCGAACAACTGTAAATATACGAATAAATTGACAGATCCACATGAAAATTTACGTGTTCATAAAAAAAGTACTACCATTTTTAAAAAAATAAAACGACGAACATAATAGTAACTGCTCTTAGCAATATAAAATTATTTCAAAACATGAACACCAATTCTGGCCGTTCTCACATCTTAAAAAATGCATATCTGGGAAACGATTTTCATTGAACGGTTGAGAGGTAATAGCAGACGTGAAAGCGTATCGAAACCTTTCATCCGGATTCTTACTTTAGGGGTAGAATCCATAAATTGGAAGATCACTGGAAAAAGTGTATCAAAGTTTAGAAATAAAATGCAGTTCAAACCAACGAACTCAAGGACTAGAATTAACGCAACGCCAGTTTGTAGGCAGGGTGTTTGGTATAGTGATCTGTTTGCTTTTTTTTGGAAAAACGTAAACAAATTGCCACATCTCAAAAACCAAAATCAGGAAATTACCTTGAAAATGTAATAAAATTATTCAAAAATATTGGTTTTTGTGTTAATATAGGCAACATTGATTTAAATATAAACATATATCAGTATGACAGTTCCAAGCACCGGCATCAAGGATGATTTGGACAGCTGTGCATTACTGTTTAATAAAAAATGATAGTAAATCAGGTGTTGTACGGCGATGTCATTTTATCTCTTTCTAGTAGGTTGTATTATTCAATAACACGTTTTGTAAACTGACTTGATCAACAGCAATCGAATTGAGCATCTAAAGTAAATGTCATATCTGTCTGTCACTTCAGATAATAAACAAAAATAGTTTTTCGGCTTTAAAAATAATTTTTAATAATAATCATCGATTTATAAAAATGTAATTTATGGTGCAATGCCATAAACATTGAAAAAGTTATTATTTCCGGAGTGATGTTATTCAGTGTGTAATCAATGTTGCCGGTGCAGCGTGTTTACAAGAACTATCCCTCCTTCCCCCCTCCCCCCAGCTTGAATATATAAATGCCAAACAAGGTTTGTCTACTTTATTTCTATCCAAGAATTCGTTGGTTCAAACCATAAAATCATGTCATATCAAATGACAAAATTTATTGAACGACATAAGAATACATTTGGTAAGTATTTAACCAAAAGACCTAATGCCATAAAAAAACATAAGAGTAAAGAAAAAATAGCATCTTAATAACTGGAGATCCCAGTTCGAATTAAATGTATATGTTTTTTATCAATTCTGCATCAATTATTTAACAACAAAATTTAAACTCGATCATCACTTTTAAACATATTTTCAATTATATCATTTTTAAGTCAACTAATTGAATAGGAAATTACAAAGCAATTAAAAAAATAACGCATATTAATACAGTCACAGTGTAATCCTATTAGCAGAATGTATCTGAAATAAAAAAACTAAATAAAACACTCATGGTTAAGCTTTACCTCATCTCATAAATATTTATGTGTTTGAAATTATAAGTTGCTCTTAAAACGCATAGCTTTCTAAGCAACAAAAGCAAAACCCAACCGGATGGCTACCGTTTTGCTGCGCCTCGAGATAAGAAATGATGACAATCCTCGGTAATGCAGAAAACGGCAGCCCGCAATGCTCGAATCCGCTGCAATAATATCGTCGATCGCGGATGACAGTTATTATTGATGTCTGCGGTGCACGCCTGAGGTGAAAAAGTTTCCTGTTTCTGATGTACTGTTTTCGTACATACAACGTTGCCGATATTTTTTTTAACTAGAATAAATTATGCGAAAAAAAATTAAGGGCCAAATTAAAAATTCCCCTGACCTCTCAAAGAACCGAGATATAAATAAGTTTTATCCACAATTTTGTTTAACCATAAATTCGAGCACAACCGTCATAGAACCATTCACCAAAAAAAGAAAGCGAAGTCTAAAAGCTCCAAATTTTGAACGACAAAAAGGGATTAAGCTTTTTAAAGAACTTAAGTATCTGGGAATTGTCCTTAATCAAAGGCTTAATTGGAACTCACACTTAGAATGAACTATCGCAAAAGCCACATGCCGGGTGCCGGAGGTCATGCCGTAGTATACTTGAAAAACAAGGGGACTATTCTAGTCTAGAATCCCCAATTTTCGGGCTTTTTTGGGGACGGTCAATAAAAAATATCCATTTTTTTATCATTTATTTATTTAAACTTTAGGAATTTACAAAAAAATAAAAAAAGAAAAAAATATATTTCACAAAGTAACACGTTGTTAAAGTAGAGACTAAAAAAGAGCGTTTTCCATCTTGTCGGATTCTTTCTTCTGGTCATTTAAAACATAAAAAATGGTAGATTCTTTATCAGAACAAATGTCATTGTTGCAAGAACCAGAAGAAATGAAAAAAACTTTTTTTCTAAAAAGGTGGATTTTCAAAGAAAAAGGTAGGTTTTTCATTTTTTTTTAATTTTTTCGAATTTTTAAAAATAGTAAAAATTGAAAATTTCTGACTGTTCTTGGTTTCTGCCATGAAAATATAAAAAGAACATTCATGCTAACTTTCAAGAAAATCGGTCAATTAGAACTTGAGCTTTGTAAGAAACATTATGGAAAAAGTGGTTTCGAAAAAAACTTGTTTAAAGTTTAAGTTAAGTTTCAGGTAGATTAAATAGAACAGTATATATAACTTACATTTCTTTTTTGAACGATTTTTGTCTGGATATATGGGGTTTTTTTCACTTCAAATTGAATATTTAACAAATTTCTTTCGAAATACGACACTTTTTCTTTGGAGCACTTGAAGCTCAAAACTCAGAACTTTGGGATTCTAGCTTTATTGCGAAGAACAACTTTATCTATAACTTTGAAAAAAATTTCATAATTAACCGCAATATGATTTACTGGTCGTATATGACTGTCGTGAAACTGATAACTACCTATGCCTTCCCGGTGGGTGGTAAAAACAGAGGAAGTAACGATCCAAGGGAAGTTTAAATCAAATGTCTAGGAATTACAGGGGAATACAAACCACCCAACTGCCGCCATGGAGGATGCTGGGCCTGTTGACGCTCTACCTGAGCCTAAGGAGAAAAAGCTCTACTTAGTGCCTCCAGAGTAATACAGAAGAGAAACTGAAGTCGGCAATCTCACCTTGGGAATATTAAAAAATGTTCTCGGAGGTCCCGACGAAATCCTAAGACACAATTCCGATGAAGTGGCAATTCACAGCCGCCAAACTAAAAGATAAAGTTCTTAAAAGATAAAGTTTTCTCTTGCTTAAATGGCAGTAAAGCTTTTTGGTCTTTTGCCAAAAATATTAGTCAGAACTTTTGCACAAACTCTTTTCCACCCCTAATCTCTGAAGACGGAATCGTCTCTACCTCCAAAGGAAATGCTTAACCATTTGAAACAACGTTGATCACGCTTGATCCCCCTATTAATCTTCCTCTTCCAACATAAAATGTCCGATATCATTTTTAAAGTCAAACAGATCAAGCGTATTTTCTTCCCTTAATACTTTAAAATCGTCTGGGTTGGATGGCATACCAGCAATCGTCTTAAAAATGTGCTCCCGAGTTGCACCCATCTTAATCTCTTTTCGAATCTCTTTTCGACACGGGCATTTTCCCCGAGAGTTGGAAAAGCTGCGCGTGTGCAACCTTCTCCAAAAAAGGATCCAAAAAGTCTCCCTTCTAACTATAGACCTATATCTCTTCTTTCAGTTGTTTGCAAAGTAATGGAAAAATCTCATTAAATCCAAATCTTAAAAATATTTGGAAACATAAGATCTTACATGATAGACAATATGGATTCCGTCACAGTAGATCCACAGCTGATCTTCTTTCCTTTGTCTCACACAACTGGAACAGGTCCCTTGAGTGCAGCGATCAGGTCTGGCATGATGGGCTTCTTAACAAGCTTCCTTCTTACGGTCTTCCGCCTAACCTTGCCTTGGCTTTCCAGTTTCTTTTTAATCGACATATATCAGTTAGTGTAGATGGTCATTCCTGCAGCTTCTACCAAATTAATTTCTGGGGTGCCCCAGGGCTCAGTGCTGGCACCCCCGCTGTTTCTTTTACACATTAACGATCTTCTCTTCCACAATCAATCCCATTCATAGTTTTGCTGACGATAGTACCCTCCACTCTAGTATTCAATTTTTTTAAACCACCGTGTAATTCTGATTTCGAAAACAAGCACAAAATAATGCAGATATCTCTTTAAAAAGGGCCTCAAACTTTATCTTGGATTGGGGCCCCAAAATCTTGTTCAGTTTAACGCCTCGAAATACAGTCCTGTCGCCCGGTCGCGAAAAAAGTCTGCAAATGCTCATCCCTCATATGAGCAGCCAAATTCTGCAGAACAAAGAGTCGTTTAATCTTGTCGGCGTTACTTTTGAGAATAACCTCAACTGGAACAAACAATTTCATCTATAGCTTCGGCAGCTTCAAAAAAGATTGGATTCATTTTCCGAGTCAGAAAGTATTTCACTTCTTCCAATCTGTATAGGGGACGTCCGGCAACAGTGGCCACCATTTCACATTTTAGTATACCCCGACCAAACTTTTTAAATTTTAACAAAAAAAATTGAACGTCATAGGTTTTAGTACTATTTTGTAGACTATTTTTGATAAGTAGAATAATTGCATCTGTTTTATTGTACTACAAAAATAAAGTAATTTAGAACTTTACAAAGTGGCCATTGTACCCGCTTTGTCGGCTACAGTGGCCATGTAGCAAGTTGACAGTGGCCACTACTTGTTATCTTTATTTAAATTTAATGCACGGGAACTACATTAAAAAATATAGGAACAAAGGGAAAATACTTTATTTATTGAAAGTAACATTCAATTCTGAGCACAAAATATGAAAACAAAGTTGACTAAAAACGAAATAAACAAAGTTAACGAAAAACAACTAGTTAATAATATACGAAGATAAATCTATTGAAAAGGTAAATGTATTGCTTGCTCTAGCTGTACCACCTGCAAGATATGGGTCGGGCAAGTGTAGTTCTATATCTTCTAGAAGAACACTACTTATGTCGTCTACGTCTGGAAATACGAATTGTTTGCCATGCCTTCTCAAAAAACGTATTTCGTATTCTCCATCATCAGCCAATCTTATCACTTTTCCCACATAATATTTAACTGTCTTTTTTGTCGCAAATTTTACCAAAACATATGAATTAACATTTATATCGGATATTTGTTTAATTTTCTCTCTATCATTTGGTTCATCCCAGTAATCAACATCGTCTGAATTTACCACATCGGATAAACTCACATCACTGTCACTCGAGTCAGAGTTAGATAATTCAGTTGTTTCCTGTCGCTTGACTTTTTTTGTAACAGTTAAGTGTAAGTCGTCGCTAAAACACTTCCGTTTAACTTGAGCTATTTTTTTTGTTCGAATTTTATTTTCTTTTTTCTGTCTTTCTTCTTTTATTCTCTCATATACTGGAGTATCTGTTAATATTTCTGTGGATTTTTTCTTTCTTCGTTTTACATTTATTTCTTTTTCTTTAACTTGTGGGTAGGGCAACAACTGTTCTGGAGTTACAAAAGATTTCTCTGGTGTTTGATGTACATGTCCTATGGTCGATTCTGCGATTATGAGCGGATCATCAAACTGAGGGTTATGCCCAGACTTAGGAGCTAAAGAGGAATCTGGGAGATTTCTGACTAGCGGGTCCTTGCTTGTACTTGGTTGAATCAAATCATTTTCTGGGGTATCAGTTGGCTTAGAGGCCAAAAAGTCGTCATCACTGAATATTGTCTCATTAAATGGAAAAATACCAGTATCTCTAAAGCCAGAAATGCAATTTTTCGTACAAAATGCCAGTGGATATGCTAAGCCTAATATTTCTGCAATGTCATAAATTGTTATTCTTTTCCCGACATTATTAAGTAACCAAGACTGGCAATTATTATTATAGTATCGCTTTAGGGGACCATAAATGCTTTTGTCAAGCGGCTGTAACTTATGGCTTGTGTGTGGAGGTAGGGTTAGCAACTTGACGTGGTTTTTTCTTGCCAGCTCTATAATCTCTAAAGAAACATGGCTTTCGTGATTATCCATGAGCAATAGTATTGGACAGTCAGCAGAAGGTTTAGCATGGCGAATAAAATGCCGAAACCACCCCACAAATATTTCTGAGGTGATCCACCCAGAGGGAGAAGCAGATCCTATGGTACCAGGAGGAGCGTTCTTTATCATATGTTCCTTAAAATATTTTCTGGGAAAAACAAGTAGTGGGGGAATTGTATTACCTCCTGCATTAATAGCGCCCACCATTGTAACAAGAGTTCCTCTTTCACCGGAAGTGATCTGACCCACCTGTTTTTGGCCTTTGGTAGCCAGAACTTTTCCTGGATTCTGCACTGTTGTTAAAGCGGTTTCATCGACATTGTATATTTGAAACGCTTCAAATTTATACGTTTCAAAAAGTGTTTTTAAATTTTCAAAAAACTTAGCAACCACAGGTTTGTTGAAACCCATCGCTCTTCCCAATGAGGTTGCTTCAGCTGCTCTTATGGAAATGTCATTATTTCGTTTAAGAAAACTGGTAAACCAGTCCTTGCCAGCGGTCTGATTCTTCTTCCATGAAGATGGAATTTTCTTTTTGTTCGCCACAGCTAAATCATATCCAAGCTTTCGACAATTTTTGGGGGTTAGGCCGTGGTGCAAGTTAGCCATTGTTTTAAGGTAGACACATAAATTTTGTTCTTCTTCAGTTGTAAATATCTTGTTCACTGAGTAATTGGGAGTCATACGTGGACAGCCTTCCAAAATAGCATTGCTCCAATTTATTCTTTCTGTAGACTTACGACATTTTTCCAAATATCTCCGCAAGGTTGTACGAGGTATGTTGTATTTCTTTGCTGCTGCTTTTCTTGAAATGCCACCTTCTTCAACGTCATAAACCGCCTTTTTCATAACTTCTGCACTGGTTTTACCAATACCGGTTCTTTTTGAGTGTTGCGGCTCCATTTTTTATCTGCGATGAAAAAATAATTTAATTGTTCCGCATTACAATCAAAAGGAAACTGGACCAGTATAACCATTGAAAAGGTGGCCCTGTTGACTTTAAAAATATGGCCACTGTTCACAAAAACGTGCATAATTGAAATTTAACCTCAAACAAACCATCAATTATCTTACCTTCTGAAAAGTATTCTGTATCAAAACCAGATGATGAACTTCATAAACTAATCAATCCGAACTTAAAAATCACTCTAACTGCGAAAAATGGTTGAAATAGATAAAACGTAATTTTTTATTCCCGCAATCGACGACCCCTTTACAACAAATAAAAAAAAAAGTAACACACAGTGCTTGAAATAAAAAGTCAGTCAGTGAGGACCGCATACAAGATGGCGCACGGCTCACTGCCTGCCATTTTGGTTTTGGTGGCCACTGTTTCGCGGCCACGGGGTTTGGGAGTCCTCTCTGTATGTATCCCAAATCAGACCCTCTATGGAATATTCTCATGTCTGGGGAATGGCGTCCCCACAACACTTAGCATTCTGGACTCCATTAAAAGAAGGTTCGTCTTATTAATGATCCAACGCCCCGAAAGGCTTCCTCTTCTCCCCACCGTCAGCTTAGAGATCTGTCACCTTCTATAGGACATGGCTTCGTCAGAGGAATTGGCCAGTATAATACCTTCTGGCAGCTCCCAACAGAGCAACACGTAGTGCAACTTTTATGCATCCTTTTACAGTTCAGTTAGAGAGGCCCCGAACTTCCCGCTTTCTTCGTTCCTTCATCCCTGGGAGTGTCAAGCTTGGAACCTGCCTAAATTTTTTCCTTCTCCTCCCAATCTCCAAAAATTTAAGTCCGTGAACAAACTCCCCACCACACTAAAGACACCCGGTACATCATCAGCCTCGTGGACTGTCCCAAGATAAAAAAAGAGAAAAAGATATCACAACGGGGAACATGGTCCCCAATCTGATCACGGACGGATCAGATGAAGGAAGGAGTAGGGAAAAAGGTAGGGAAACCAAAAGCTTGCAAAGCCCCTAGGAAAATCTTCCATCATTTTTAACAAAATGTATACCATCGATATCTGTGTAACCGAATGTGCTAAAAAACCTAGGGAGAGCAAATATCCTCCTATGGGACGAAAGGGCCCGTCCTAAAGGTTTTAGCTTAATCCCATTGCCCTAAGGTTCGCTAACACGAACACAATAGAGTTACTTCAATGTGGGTGTCCAAACCTGCAAGAGTGGATGGTAATGAAATTGCCGACCAACTATCCCAAGTGGGTGCACAGACCCGGTTTTACGGACCGGAATCTTTCTACTGCACAACTAGAAGTCACCCATTGGAAGAACTGAATAAATAGAAAAGGAGACAAAAGGAGTCTCACTGGCCGTTCAGGCCAAAACAGGAAGAGATTTCCTCAATCCCTAAGTATAGAAAATCATTAGAATCAACAAAAGAATTTCAGAATGGGTCACCAACCTTCCCGTCAGAACGCATGGTGAAGGGGAGACGCTTGGTCTTCTTGCAGCAAGACCAAGACCGAGACCAAGACCAAGACCGCCTTCTCTTTTGCAAGACCAAGACCAAGACCGGGTAAAGACCAAGACCAAGCCCAAAGACCGAGAGTGCAAGATTACGCAAGACCAAGACCGACCTGCAAGACTCTTGCACTTTTGTCACTTATTTTAAATTATAATATTCAATTTTCATATTCAATATACAGAGGTTTTAGACATGACAAAAAGTGTCGAGAACTGCCTAAAAAGGCGATTATTTTATGAGTAACAGGTTTTTTTAATAAAATAATATTAAACCGATCACTTCTTTTTTTTATGAAATTTTCTAACAACGATAACTAGTAGATTCAGTAACATGTTTCAAAAATAATAAGATTGTGACTCAATGGTCCGACAAAGCTCGATATCTTCAAAACCGTTTACGACAGAGAAAAACTAGAAGTACAAAAGTTATAGAATCTGAAAATTACTTGCCTATTCCCAATGTTTTTTTTTTAATTAACTATCTAGTGATGCCACTTACAGGGTGGATAAAAATTTCCAAAATCCAGAAATACATTATTTTTGTGCCACACTGTAAGAAGTAGGCATCATTAGATTGCTCCTTTAAACTAAGATATAAATGAAAAAGTGATGGTTTAATAATAAATATTTTGTCTTTCATATAGGAATACTTTTATATAAATGGATTTTAAATTTCACTTCGGTTTAAAACGGAAAAGTCAAAATAATGCCAAAAGTATAATGATGACGTCATTTTTGTCAAAACCTAAAATGATAGATAAAAACCATCTACGTCGACATTGTACCTATATGACAGTTCAAGAATTTCCAGCATAATATACAGGGAAGCGATTTTTTTAAATGAATTTTTTGCCATAATTTTTCTATTTTAGGTTAAAAGCTAAAAATAAATAAGTTTTCTTGAGTGGTAGTGGATTCTTCGAAAAATTCTGAAATAGAAAATTATTTTACATTTTCCTCCCTTTTTTTCTATATTTTTTGTATATTCAGTTTTTTACCATTATGAACGGTTTCGGAGATATCGAGCTTTGTCGCACTATCGAGCCACCTTGTATATTATTATGCAGAATGTTTATAAAGTATTTGTACAAAATTTGACGGCAAATGTTTGACTTATTTGAACATAGAAAGTTTATTTGAACTGAAAAGCTTCCTAAATAATAATTCTGATTTTGAAAACAAGCGCAGGTCAATGCAGATATCTCTTTCACAAGACCTCAAACTTATCTTGGATTGGGGCGCCAAAAATCGTGTTCAGTTTAATGCCTCAAAAACACAGTCATGTTCGCTGTCGCGAAAAAAGTCTGCTAATGCTCATCCCTTACATATGAGCGGCCAAGTTCTGCAGAACAAAGAGTCGTTTAATCTAGTCGGCGTTACTTTTGAGAATAACCTCAACTGGCACTAACACATTTCATCCATAGGTTCGGCAGCTTCAAAAAAGATTGGATTCCTCTTTCGAGCCAGAAAATGTTTCTCTTCTTCCAATCTGTACACTCTGTATGTATCCCAAAACAGACCCTCTTTAGAATATTGTTCTCATGTCTGGGGAGTGGCGTCCCCAACAAGACTTAGCATTCTGGACTCTATTCAAAAAAGAGCTGTTCGTCTTATTAATGATCCAACGCTCACAGAAAGGCTTCCTCTTCTTGCCCATCGTCGAGCTGTAGGGGATCTGTCGCTCTTCTATAGGTATTTCACGGCTTCGCAGAGGAATTGGCCAGTTTTAAATTCCTTCTCTGGCAGCTCCCAACAGAGCAACACGTAGTGCAATTTTTATGCATCCTTTTACAGTTCAGTTAGAGAGGCCCCGAACTTCCCGCTTTCTTCGTTCCTTTATTCCTAGAGTGTCAAGACTATGGAACCTGCTGCCCGCAGAAGTTTTTCCTTCTCCTCCCAAATCTCCAGAAATTTAAGTCCCGGGGAAAAAACCCTCCCCCACCACACTGAAGACACCCACGGTACGTTAGTACTTAGGCATCAGCCTTCGTGGACTGTCCCAAGATAAAAAAATAATTTTTTTTTTGAATCAGAAACCAATGTTTACATATCAGAATCATTTTTATGAAAATTTCACATCTGGCCTCTGCCCTCAGAGTACTCAGTTTTGTATTTGATTTAATTTTAAATGCTTCTTTAAAGAAAATTTAAATATTTCCTCTCACTAAAATGAAGCGCTTTAAATAAAAAAACCCCCTTTTAAAATATCCTTTAATCAAATAATTTAAATGTACATGTAAGGTTAAAATTGGTATTTTTTAAAAAATTTTAAACAAAAAATATATTTTCCATCTTTATTTATTTGTAAGTATTAAAAAATATATATTTTATTCAAGATTGCTTATTTTAAAATATTACTCCAAAAAAAGCAAGACCAACAAGAGTCTTGCAGCAAGACCAAGACCAAGACCAAGACCGGGTGGTGCAAGACCAATACCAAGACCTTCTATGGGCTTGCAAGACCAAGACCAAGACCAGACTTGCAAGACCAAGACCAAGACGAAGACTAGCCCGGTCTTGGTCTTGGTCTTGCTTTGCTCATCACTACACGGCAGCGCTGCAGGTTTTGTGACATATTGAGCAAAACCACCGAACGTATACTATACAAAGCCTGGTATTACCACGCCAAAGGGTAAAATATCTAGAAGAAGCATTTTTGACTTCCGAATATATAAAAAAACTTGGCCCCCGAAATATCTTCAACCTTGCAAAAAGTTTAAGAATTGACAACCATTTGGCGTGACTTTTTTTTTTTACAGATAATTAGAATACTTACGTCAATTTGCATTCCAAATCTCCTACCTTTATGTAGAACAATAACGAAGGAATGATAGGGGGAAAACACGATGAAACATTTATTGTAATATACACACTGTGTGCGTCAGACTGAAACTTGGCCCAGCGCACTACCATGCGCCCAAAATACTTACACAAAAGTGGCATTTTATTATTCCGTTCGGAGATTCTATTTGTGAACTTTTCCAATTCGTTCGCAGACTTTGCGAAAAATGCCAAGCACAAAAAACGAGCCTTGATTCAATCCCATTAGGTTTGACCCGTGGCCAACGAGATGGACGGGCTATGGCGTGCTTAGAATTTCCGACCATCACGTAAGCAAGTGAGATAAATTAATTTAAATTATTGATTTAAAAAAAAATAACTATAATAAAAATAGGTGGTGTATCATATACAAGAGTTAGGTAAACAAATTTATTATATATAGTAAATTGTTTGTATAAATAATATTTATAATTTTTGCCATAAAAGTATTAGGATATATAAGTTTGTTTTTGAAAAATATTTTAGGCTATTGAGAACAGACTGTGAGTCGGAGCAAATTAAGACATTTTTAAATTTTTGAGTAGTGGCCCATATAAGCGCATGATTAATGGCTGCAGCTTCTGCAGAAAATATACTAAGATTGGGATTAAGACTAATGCATTTCTGATAATTTAACTGGGGGCAAGTAAAAGCTGCGCCAAGATTATTGGGTTTCTTGGAACCATCTGTAAAAATAATTAGCGCATTTTTAGCGTTGGATAAGATTGTTTCCCTAAAGTGTGCTGGACAAAGGCACATTCAGGTATAACAGGAAATGAAATAGCAGATCAGTTGGCTAACGACGCATCCAAGAAAAACCACGACATTAATGAAAATACTATTAATATACAGGACTTCATTTCTAATATAAAAGGAGACATTTACGAAAAATGGAATAGAGACTGGCGCAGCTATGGTAGCGAAAGCAAAACATTCTACTACAAAATACATGATAACATCCCAAAAACACATTGGTACTATAAACACCCCGCATCTAGGAAAATAATTTCCATCATTAGGCGACTTAAACTTAACCATGGACGCTTCCCAAGTCATCTAAATAGGATCGGCGTTAAGGATAACCCCTTATGCCCTTGCGGTGAATATGGCGACGTCAATCATATCCTGTTTAACTGTCAACTCCACCAAGAACAAATAAATACATTTATAAATTATCTACTTTCTAATAACTTTTCGCTGCCAATACGGCTCCCAGAAATTTTAAAAAGCAATAATCCGACAGTGATTGTTACTCTTGGGAAATACTGTCAAGAAATAGGCCACAATATATAGATTTATTCATAATTAATTAGTAGTATAGCCTAAATCTTTCCTTTATGTTTTTTTCCTTCTTTAGTGGTCCTCTTTGTGTGTCATGTACTAAAAGTCATCCTGACGGATCCCAGGATGTGAAGCGTGTGTCCTTGTCCATATGTGTTTAGGGATTTTACATATTAGAGTAAACTATTTAGATCCGTGGCCAAAACAAATAGTATGTAAGGCCAAATAGCCCAGATTAAAAAAAAATATATAGTAAATAAACATTTTTTCACCAACGACAGTAAAAGTTTGATTTTTAATGCATGCTGTCAGTGTCTAAAATGTCATTTTATGAAACTGGTGTTAAAAGTAATTACTTTTAGCACTTGTGCTAAAGGTGATTTACTTTTAACACAGATAAGAAATTACAGAAACGTAATACTTAGATCAAAATAATCCGATCGTATGTAAATTCTTATTGTTGCTTTGACTTGCAATAATTAAAATTCAAAACCAGCTTTATTGGCAGCTTCTTTGATTTTCACCGGGAGAAATTCATTTTCTTAATCACTTTTCATTGAACAAAAATTCGAGATTATTTGACGTTATTTGTCAACAAAGACAAATCAACAAATTCGATTTTTTTTTACCTTAGCAACTTATTTGATAGATAAATTAGATGAAGTTAGATTTTAAAAATTCGACGATCAACGATTAAAAAAACCTTAATTTGGACTTTTAATGGTGTTTGTAGAAAAAAATAGTTCATGATATACGTGCTAAAAGTGATTTTATTTTGTTCGAAGGCATGGAACACTCCGCCTTTGGCGTCGTGTTTCAAGCTTCCCTTCTCACAAAATAAAGGTCACTTTTGGCACTTATATCATAGATAACTATTTTAAAAAGGAGCCTTTATTTACATGCACTATAAAGGAAAAAATAAACTTAAAAGTTGCTACATTACACAATTTATAGGATATAAAAGAATGTCGCGAAATTTACCTATTTATAAAAAAAATGTTTTTTTCCTTTTCAATGCATGTAAATAAAAGCTTGTTTAAAAAATATTTTTTTATGCGCTACACGTTTCTAAGTTTTTCACCACCAAACTATCCCTAACCTTGTCAAGTTATAACCCGTTAAAACGGGTACCTAAATAAGGTGTTGAAGAACAAAACATAATTAACCTAACAATACATTATAACAAACTTGCTAAAATCATATCTTCAGCTATTTGAAACTCATGGAAGAGCTCCAAACAACCAGTGTGGCTTCAGCAGTTTCCATTTCTCAAGTTTGTCAAACTCAGAACCATGCTTTGATAGACGAAAACTATTTCATAACTACACAACTTTTATATACATTATTAACATTTTTCTTTCTGTATTAAATTGATGATCGAATACTCGGTTTTTAGTTAAAATTTACCTTCTTTCGGTTGTCACATAGTTATTTGAAATGTCGTTTCAAAAAAATAAAATATTCTGCGGATATATAGAATATGTCTCTGGTTTTATTTAAGTTCATTTATGACATTTTTTATAAAGCCTCACGGTTCGTGGTTTTGTCGTAGATGCCATTCGCGAAATTGCCGAGCAAGAAACTTTTATATAAATCGAAATATTTGGCTGAGAAAATTTTCTCTTTACTTTAAAGTGTAAGCAATAAACTTTATTTTTTTGAACCTACTTTTTTAAACAAAACCTAATTTCCTAAAAAAATGTCATAAACTATTTTAGTAAGTAAAATAAATTAATATTTTTGTTACATTTACATCTTGGTGATTATTAAAGTAAGTTGGTTTTTAAACCTTAGAAATATGTCTGGCTATAAGTTTTTCAAATTTTTGGTTTTTAAACTGCAAAAAAAATTATAAAGTTTAAAAGCTCTAGATTTGCTGCCAAAGTTTTGCTGATGATAGTAGCCTTCGCTTTAATATTGAACTTCTCAAACCAGTCTGATTTGGAGGACAAGCCAAGAGTTATGCAGATATTTCTTTCACAGAGTCTTAAACTAATATTAAATTGGAGCGCCGAAAGTCTTGTTCAGTTTAATGCACAATTCATGTTCGCAGTCGCAACAAAGTCTGTCAATACTCCTTCTTTACTTAAGAGCGGCAAAATTCTGCAGAATAAAGTCATTAAACCTTGTTGGTGTTACTTTTAAAATAATCTTAGCTGGCATCCATAGCTTCAGCAGCATCAAAAAGCTTGCATTTCTCTTTCGAGCCAGAAGGTATTTTTCCCTTCTAATCTTTTATACTCTGTACGTATTTCAAATTACACTCGCTTTAGAATATTGTTTCCGTGTCTGGGTAACTGGCACTTTCGACCACTCTTAGCAGTCTTGAATTTATTCAAAAAAGAGCTGTTTGTCTTATTCGTAAACCCACGCTTACAGGAAAGCTTCCTTCTCTTGCCCACCGACGGGTTGTATGGGAACTATCGCACTTTTGTAGGTAGTATCACGGCTTCTGCTCCGAAAAGTTACCCAGTATAATTTCTCCTTTGGCAGCTCCCAGCAGGGCAACAGGTACTAAGACTCTTATGCGTTCCTTTACAGTCAAATCTGAGAGGTCATGAACTTCTCGCTTTAATCGTTCCTTGATCCCTAGAATAAACACAGTGTAGAACCTACTGCCCGCAGAGGTTTCCCTTCTTCTTTAAATCTTTCAATATTTAAGTTGTTTGTTAACAAACTACCCTTCACCACATTTAAGACAATTTAGAACACAATTTTTGTCAAAATGATAATATGCTTTTATTTACAAAAAAAAACACCCTGCCTCACCCATTTCCCCCAGTCGTGTTCTTCTCTTATTTTTTTTACTCATTCAATAAAGTAAATTAAACTCCAGGCACACCTATTATAAGCGCCCCATAAAACAATGGAAAAAAAATTAAAACCAGAAAAAAGTTGAAAAGAAAGTGTTACCTTGATAGGAAGAAACTCTTGGGGTGCTTTGGTTAGAAAATCTTATATATTTTGTCTGGTAAAGATAGCAGATTTCTTTGGTCTAAAGCCTATATTTTGGCATTTCAAAAATGCAAAGTGTTATATGTTGATATATCAATCTTTTCTCTTACATCATATCATGTTGTAGAGAGCCCAGGGAGTAGAGGGCTTTTTTGCTTTGCCATACCATTAAGACTGACTCCGACGCAATATTTTTAGAATTTTTTTCTAAACATCAGTTTTCGTAATGAATGCTTTTTCATACCGCCCCTACTTTTCTCCGGAAGTAAACTTGCTTCTGCTCTTTCTGCAGCTTCTTTGAGTTCTAGTGGGGTACCATTGTTAGAATAATCTTCATTATCAAGATCCGACAACATTCCAGCTTTTTCTTAACACAAATTTAAAAGATCAAACAAGAAATTCAAAATTGTTTGAAGGTATGCATCATTGCTACGGCCCTATGACTAGTAGATGTTTGAATGGCGCAACCAGCACATTTTTGAATGGTGTCAAAACAATATTATCCGGTCAAAATAGACATTCACCCTTGCATAAATTTCAAAAAGCTGAAAATTTGCATGAACCTTAGGGATACATAGCCGCATATCGAATTACACCCCTTTTTGCAGTTGCAAAAAGTATTATTAAAGAGCTTTTCTGGTGCAGGTGAAAATAGTGTGTGAATTGGTTCCAATACATTATCAATTAACTTCCAATCCCATTCTTCTGGGTTCAGTTGATTACAAAGCCACATTTGAACCTGATAATATACCGATAAAAATGTTGTTAAGCAGAAGCCGAGGTTGGAGGAAGACAAGCTAATTGCATACGCTTCTTATTTCAAGTAAGTTTTGCAAAAGATAAGTAACGTAACTTATCTATGCAAGTAACTTTTTTGAAGCTCCATATAGTGTAAGAAGTAAGCGAATTTTGTGGGTAATTATAGTTTCTGAAGTAGAGTCGATATCTTCAAAAACTTTAGCAGATGTAACTAAGTCTTGTTTTTCAAATAATTTAGAAGCTGTTGTTTTACCCCTTTGGAACATTGCAGAGGTTGTATCACACCCAGTCATAACATGTAAAAATAAAATGTGATTTTTACATTTAAGATTAGCCGATAGACTCGAATTTGAACATATTTGCGATGGTTGTTGAGGCTTGCCTGGTTTTAGAAAATAAATGATTTTTTAAATTGGAGTTCAAGCGGTGAGTAATTCCAACAGATCAACATCTTCACCAACAACATTTACATCAGTTGAATTGAACTGATTAATTGCAGTTTCTATGATGAGTACATCAGCGTTGGTATTTGCTATTGAGATGTGTGCTAGATCGCTGGTTGATCGGCACTGCACACGTAAGACAGTTAAAACATTCTCCGATAGTCAAGCAGCTCTTAAGGCTCTTGAATCCAGCCGGTGCAATTCGAAAACCGTCTGGAACTGCAAGGATGCGCTGACCAAACTGGGTCAAAACAATAAGGTTACACTACTGTGGATACCTGGACACACCGGCCTAGAGGGTAATGAATCCGCAGCCCTCCTTGCCAAAAGGGGGGCGGAGACAAAATACACAGGGCCGGAACCGGTCATCGGTATATCTTATGGAATGGCCAAGCAGTTCATATCAGCTTGGACACAAAGAGAAAATCACCGAACCAACAATGTACTGTCAAACTACTGGAGCAATCAAGGGTACACATGCACAAGATCGGCCTAGCGGAAGACGCCGAGTGCCGCATGTGCATGGAGGGGGATGAATCGACAGAAAACAAACTGTGTTTGTGCTCAGCAATGGCACGACTAAGATTCGCAATCCTCGGCAATGACACCTTGTTGCCGGGGGAGGTGAAAGATCTCTCTTCCAACAGAATCATCAGATTTATTAGAAGTCTGGACCTGGTGGGAGAAATATAAAAGGGTGTAAGCCACAATAGAACGATGGGTCGCGGTGGAAGGGTGTTATACCCACTCACTTTAAACCTACCTACCTACATCAGCGTCATTGTCAGCTTGCTTCATTAAAATATGTTTAGTGGTAATTTTTTTAGGATTGTGATGAACCAAGACTTATTGTGAATGTTTGACAAGAATTGAGCAGTAGACAGATATTGCTTAAGGCCACAAGATAACATTAAATGAGGGACTGAGTATCTTTTTAGTTCATATTATCAAAATTATCATTAAATAATAATGTATTAGTCACGCGGACTAATAGTTTTACGTATATTATGCATCCAATAATGTATATTATAGGCAGCGTAGTCATGCATAGTATAGAGAATAAAACTTTAGTACATTTTAGAATCGCTTTTTCTCAGAAATGGTAAATTTTAGGGGAAAAAGTTTAGGGACAATTTTTGTAGACAATTGCATGATCCACAATTTTTGTTTAAGCTATTTTTATCATAAAACTAACCGTTTCGCTAAAAATCCAAAAAACCCATTTTCGCGAAATTTGACCTTGTATAATTTTTTTGCACATATCGATGGGGATTTTTCATAATTTCATTATTCCTAACGTTTATATAAACTTTTAGCTTCTTGGGAATTTTTGGATGCTACTTTTCGGGCTAACTTGACTGGATAAATAAGTGACATATTATGGCATTTTTACTACATTTAAAACAAAAATATTATTTAATTTTATAATAACGTTGTGGTTGTAAATAAAATTGTATACAAACCTCAGAGGGATGTTTTCATTAATGTCTCGGTTAACTAACTAATCTCTCGACAGTAATGAAACACTTCCCTCATCGGTATGTAATATACTATTACCAACTGGCTTATAACAAGACTGCCGCAAGACAATCAAAGTCATTATTACTGTTATTATTTTAGGGTACTATTTACTTTACGTTACTTTGCTGGCAACATTGTCTTCTCTTGCATATTGTTACTCCCGGTACCGTTACTCCGATGCCTAATGTTCGCGAGCCGCAACCTGCATTAACGTTTCGCGAACGGGGCCCCGATAAAATCCGTTCGTTTTAATTTTCAGGTGCACCAATAGAAAACACGACCTAATGGGATCGAATCGAGAAGCAGCCCATAATCACGTCGGGCAGGCTTAATCTGACCGAGAAATCCGTATAAGTAGATAGAGTTTAGTCAAAACATAAATAATAATGTAAGTGTGTCCGTAGAAGGAAACTATACAAGATAACACAAACATAAAGGTTTTAATATTCAAACTTTCTGGTGGAAAGACGAAGATAACAAAAATAAAAAACAAACAGGGTGTTATAGTAATTCATCGCGAAGAAATCGTTTTAGTTGTCCGGGAATTTTCTAAAAAACTATACAGCTTCAAAGTCAATAATAATCTGCACCATAGAAATAAAATCCAGAATATAAAATCAGAAGAAATCACTAAAAGCTTTGAAGACCAAAAACATCACTTCATCAAATGAGTGATATGCTTGAAATGGAAGAAAAGGCCCTATTCGAAACTGTCCAAATACTAATTAAAAATTGTTTAGTTAAGGCAAAAATTCCAGATGATTAGCATAAAGCGAATGCTATCGTGTTGTACAGGGTCTTTGATAATATTTAGGTGGCTTCTGGGGCCTTTATTTTTAAAGACAGAAAAACATGTTTTTTATAAAAATTGTAGGATTTTTCCATATTAATTAGAAAGCCATGGAAACAATAAAATTGTTATGTTGCTGGATTTGGTGAGGATTTTCTCTGGACCAACAATGTTTATTTTTTGTGATTAAACTGCTAAAGCAAAGGAAGACTTGTCGGTGAATAGAATTTTTTTAAAAATTTGGATCCTGCTGCATAAGCCTGCCCAATATCCAATGCATACTTAGGTCGGTCCTGCATGTTTTGTTCAGGAAGATTCTAAGGACTAAACGGTAAATTTATAAGGATAAATTATATAAAATTTTAAGGTTAAATAAATTTTATAATCTGTTTATATAAGTTCAGATGCCGCATCTAAGATTGATATTTTAGGATTTTCTAAAATTATTAAAGGTAGTTAGTTAGTCCAATAAAAAAAAGTATAATAATTATCCTAAAAAACGAGGATATTCAAAACTTGTTTATTTCAATTTCGTGCTGCAGTCCTTTTCATTTTAAAGCTTTTTCGTTCAATAAACTTTCTTACTATGTATTTAATAGTATCTATAGATGGTACCCGTTGTTAAGGATATAATAAGTAATATTCCCTTTAGCTTAAATATCTCAAAAATGGTTAATCCAAATATCATCAATGTATATATACAGGGTGATTCACGTTGAGTGTCCTATTAAAAGTTCTGGGGAACCAAAAAAAAAAACATTTTGAAATTTGGCACACGGCCATAACAGGTAATAAGCTACATTTTAAAAATATTTTGGCAAGTGCAGCGTTGCCTGATCTAACCGAAACCAACGGCAACATTGTAATTTTAAATGGAACACCCTGTTTTTTATTGCATATTCGGATTCTACACAAAATTCTAAGTAAGTTTTATTAACATCTTCTTATACCTAAATCTTACCGTTTTTAAGAAAATAATTAATCACTATTTTTTTTAAGGAAAATCAAAAAGTTTAATGTTTACGTGCCTGACCGAGCTGGATACTAGATTTTTTTTTGGGTTAGACAATGCATGTATTTAAAAGATCTACATGCTATTATAGCAATATATCCTACAGGGTGTCCCAAAAAATTGCATTTTTACCGATATTAAATAATGATTAAAACTCATTTTTTTTAAATACAACATACTGTATTTATCCTATTTTTAAATAGACCAATAATTTACCTACAAAATGACCATACATGTTTCTATACCCATCTGCCACCGTTTTTTAAATACAAACGAATTTTAATTTTTTCCCTGATTTTAAATACTATCTACAGTAAACCACTGGCTTAATTTACAATTTACCTAGGTAGGCCATGGAAGTTTGTATTTTAAATTGTTCTAACAACTATTTGACATATAAGGTAAAAATTATTTATTTTGTTTAATTAATAAGGAACAAATTAATGCTTAAAAAATTAAAATTTGCTTATATTTATAAAACGGTGGCAGATGGGTATAGAAAGATGTATGGACATTTTGTAGGTAAATTAGTGGTCTATTTAAAAATAGGAAAAAAATACAGTATGTTGTATTTAGAAAAATTGAGTTTTAATCATTATTTAATATCGGTAAAAATGCAATTTTTTTGGGAAACCCTGTAGGATATATAACTATAATAGATTGTAGATCTTTTAAATACATCCATTGTTTAACCCCAAAAAAAAATTCTAGTATCCAGCTCGGTTGGGAACGTAAATATTAAACTTCTTTAACATGGTGATTTTCCTTAAAAAAAAAGCGATTAATTATTTTCTTAAAAGTAAGATATAATATAGGAAGATGTTAATAAACTTCTTAAATTTTGCGTAGAAAAAATGAAAAAAAGGGGTTTCATTTAAATTTTTAATGTTCCTTTGGGTTTTAGTATCTGGGAACGGGGTTAAAAATATTTTTAAAATGACAACCGAGGGGGCCCCAAAAATTTTATTTTTGGTTTCCCGAACTTTTAAAAATCAAGGGAAAAAAAATAAAAAAAAAATCTTTTATTGCAGCGCATAATATACAGGGTGTTCTATTTAAAAATTGAAGGCCTTTTTTTTCCATTTTTTTTCAAATTTTTTTTTACTGAAATTTCAAAAGATATTTAAAAAAAACCAAATTTTTTTAAAAATTTTTTTTTTTTTAAAAAAAAAGGCTCCGAAGCCACGTAAATATAATCAAAGACCCTAAAAAGGGGTTTTTTATTTTAAAGTAAACAGGGCTTTTTTTTTAACTTCCCTGTACTTTTTAAAAAAAAATATACCATTTCGGGATTTTTTTCCGTAGAATTCAATAATTTATCAGAAAAACATTTAAAACAAAAGCAAAGAAGTTACAGCACGAGGACGTATTTTTTAAATGAAATACCAATAAATATCAATAGATGGAGATTTTCAGAATTCGGTAATAGGGGTTCTGGATTTATTTCCTGCGGTTCTTGCAATTTCTAAAAAAAGCATGATACTATAAGGATAGTTCACCTGAAAAAAAACCGGCTGCCACAGGTCACAGGTGCTTTTGTCACAGTTAAGAATTT
>JAHBCN010005939.1:0-52016 GCA_019359885.1 Listronotus oregonensis | reverse complement strand
GAAAAGTCTGCTTATGAAAAGGGGTTTAGTTTTTAATGTAGTTTTAGAATGCTTTTAGTTTATTGAAAGGGTTTTAATAATCATCCAAACGTTTTAACTTCAAATTAAAGAATGGAATAAATTTTAGTGTTAAAATGTGGATTACTATAATATGACTTCTATTTACCTTAAATACTTAAAAATCATATCGACATATTTTTCTGCAGTAACACTAAATTTGGCATTTTAAGCACAACTAGTAAAAATAATATGAAAAACACTCGGTGTCCGGGCCCTAAGTGTTGAAACGCACTAAAATACCTGCTAATGCTAATTTCGGAAGGGTCAAGTGATGAACAGGGATAAGTGATGAAATGGAACTGATGAAACGGACATAAATCGGTGCTCCCTGGCAAAATTTAGCCTCGCTCTTCGATGATCTCTAGTTAAAGCTGGACCTAGAGCAGCAATTCTAGGTTTTAAATAATGTTCCCTTAGTCGAGTACGAATAGTTTCCCCACAAACTTGTATGCCACTGGCATCTCGTAACTTGTCTTAGGGCTGAAAGTCTTAAAAATCGCTCATGAATCGGAGTCGTTATTCGCCTCCTTCCTTATCCCGGTCTGCAAGCATGACTTCCAGTCTCTCTGTATCTTTCTATGACCCGTGAAACGGTTGTATGACATACATTAAATCATACACCTATTCTTCGGTAATTCCAACCTTCCTCAAACAGAACTAATGCTTGAGCACATTCTCCGCGAGTAAGATTTCGTGTTTCACGTTGCATACTAGCAAAATTAAAGATTTTACAAAAAAACGTTAAGGACTAAACAGGAACACACTTCTATGAACTGCTTTTTGACGGCTTCAGTTACCTGATGACAATTACTGTTTATTTCTGTTTTTCCATAGCCAGCTACTTACTGTAGTACTTTTAATGAAAATTAAAGTCAATAAAACATGTTCTGATATAAAATTGTGTTTTTCTTATAGTAGCTAAGATAAAAGGATAAATCAAAAAACAAAATGTTATAAAAAGATAAGGCTAGACTTTGCTTTAAATTATAACTTGATACTATAACTGCTAAACTCCACAGGGTGTTGTAAATTTTATTGAAAAAGCCCGTTATAATTGTTACACCCGTATTTATAAAAAAATTAGTTTTATGCGAATAGAGTAGTATACTAACTTTCTGAAAGATACAACTTGATATTTAAAAAAAAATCGTCCAAATCGAATAAGTGGTTTCGACAAAAATTAACTTTAAACTTTTGGTTACTTTTTGGTGGTGCGTTAATTTATTGGAGAAGTGTATTTAGATACAATTTTAATTTACATACGTGTATTTCTATAATTTTTAATTTTTTAGCGTAAGAGATGGTTTTTACCCCTAAAAATAAAAATCATACCTTAAGCATATAAAAAATTTGATCTAGAGGGTAAAAGAAAACTAATTCCAAATTTGCATAACAATTGAAACTGTACGAAAAATTCCGGAGGTCACACATCTTTTTTGCTTTCATACACTGTACTAGTATACCAAATCGTAAAAATTTGCAAAAACATTTATGTATTTTTTGCAATTATTCAATAAGTAATAATAAAAGTTGGTAAAATATTCTAATTATATTTTACACGTTTGTTTTTCTTAATAAATTTAACATTTTTGGATGATTCATGATCTGCCATTGTTTGTACCCCGTTTTGTTGATGACAATATTTTCAGAAGAGTTTTGAGAAATGGGAGTTGTTAAAACAACGATTAAAATGTGCGTCAACAAACTAGCGTTGGGGAAGTTTATAATTTATAACCGACCTTTTGTCATAAAAGCTTAATGATACTAATTTTTTGTTATAAACTTTTTGAATCAAGAGACAAACAAAAGTCGATGAATTGTTCAGGGTTCATCACAAATTGACAAAAATTAAATGGTGGTTATAAAAATTGATATATAGAGTGAGGATAATAAATAGGTAATGCTTGTTCAGTCATTTTGACTAAAATAACTCTGGTTTATAATAACTTTAAAGAAGTTTTATCTTGGTTCGTAGATGCTTAAAGCCTAAGAACTAACGTGCCGTGGCACAGTGGCATAATACGAGTTAGACTCTTTCAAAAGTGGCTACTAAACGCTCAGCTTTACCGATTTTTTTTTTAATGAAAAGCTTATGAAATTTTGAAAAAAAAATTAAATAATTTTTTTAATTCTGTCTTAATTTAAAAAAGTGGCAACTAAAATGTTCTTTGGATAAAATGTATTTTTACTCGATATTTTGGCATAAATATTGTTACTCAGATCATTGTCGTCACCAATTACGAATATGGGGTCAAAATTTAAAAAAATCCGAATTCAAGATGACAGATCCAAAATGGCGGGTATTTAAATAGAAAAACACTTATAATCCGGGGAATATGGATGAAAAATTTTACTCAGGGGTTCTCGTGATCACTAGTCACAAAATTGAGGTCAAAATTAAAAAAATAAATTTAGAATGGCTAATCCAAGATGGCGAATACAAAATGGCGCGAATCAAAATTGAAAAATACTAAAAATACGAAGAATAGGAATAAAATGTTTTACTCAGGGGTTTTCGTAGTCACCAATCACGAATTTGAGGTCGAAATTTGAAAAATTCCAAATCCAAGATGGCGGATCTAAAATGACGGGTATACAAATAAAAAAACACTTAAAATCTGAAAAATATGGATAAAACATTTAACCTAGGGGTTTTGATAGCCACTAATTATGAAACGTTTTTGATAAGATGATTAATAAAAGAGATATTAACGAAAATGTGAATTTGATCAAAAATTTTAGTCCAAAATAGGATTTTTCTATTAATGTTATTTTTGGATTTTTTTAAAAACATTTATTCTCTTCATTTAAATCCCCAATCATTAAAAAAAAATCCAAAAATATATATTTTTTAATTTTTAGATTTTTTTCAGCGGTATACCTTTAAAAAATCCTACAAATTCGATTTTTTGATTATAACTCGTAAAGATTTGGATTAATAAGAAAAGATTATAAAACCTTAATTAAAGATCCTATAAAAAACATAATTTATGTTGCATTAAATTTCTTGTAGCTTTTATAGTTTTTGAGGTATTGACGTTTTAAATAAAAAAATATATATTTAATTTTGGATTTTAATTTTGACCTCATATTCGTGATTGGTGACCCCGAAAACTACCTAGTAACAATATTCAGGCCAAAATATCAAGTAAAAATAGGTTTTACCCAAAGACTCAAAATTTTACTTGCCACTTCTTCAAATTGGTACAGAATTTAAAAACAAATAAAAATTCGGTTAAGCTGAGCGTTCTGTAGCCATTTTGGAAACAGTCTAACTCGTACCATGCCACTGTGCGTGGGTATTTTAGGTGAAGTAATTGACAGTTTATTAACATGGCACACAAAGATTTGAAGGTTTGGGGGAAGAAACATTTTTGCAGACAGCAGGTCACACAGTTTAAGGATGAAATAAATTTAAAAAATGTTGCTTTACTGCGAGCTGCTGGAAAATAAATTATATTGGCTAACTCCTTGGAGCAGGTGGGCTAGAGAAAGAAGCTTTGTAGGATTTTTAATAAGACGAAATCGGGTAAATTTTTGCAGACAACAGGTCACGCAGCCTAGGGATGAAAGATCAAACAAATTAGAAAAGTGGCGCTTTACTGCAAGCTGCTAGAAATGAAATTATATTGGGTAATTCCCCAGAGCGGAAGCCGCAGAAATCCTAATAAAATAGCGATAAATGCTTCGGTGGGCAAGAGAAAGGACCTTTTCTGTAAGAGTGTAATTATTTATAAGGCAAACGGCTTTTTTTGATGGAATAATAAATGCTAAGAGTTGTGGGAAACTATATTACTCAAATATGGAAACTATAATCCACAAAGAGTCTAATTTGGGTAAAGAGAATCTGCGTGACCTTGCTGATTATGCCCTAACGCTCATGGTGGCCAAATCTAGAATTTAGTATGTGAGAGAAATTGAATTTATACTGATCACTATAGTAATTATAAACTCATAATTAAAATAAAAAATGTCAAACGTTGTAATTTTAAAGGGTGGGTTTCAAAAAATACTACGGTAAGATGCACTAAAGAAGCACCATCAATTAATTTTTCATGTAATCGCACTAATATTAGAGGTGATAAAGCTTGTTGCTAAGCCATATTTATAAAAAGTGCCCGAAAGTTTTATATTGCCGCCTTTTTTGCATGGCGGACGCGCTTGTGCTGAGCATACCCTTAAAAGGCCTATTGGTGTAATGTTAAAATAACAACAAATAGACTTTGTGCCAGTATTAAGCTCTGTGATAAACTTGTATTTACTTGGTAAAAGCTGGTAAAGAGACCCAGAAAGAATTTGTAGGTAGAAGGAAGTTTGTAAAGGAGCACATCATTCCCCAAAACCTTTTAAAAGTCTAGATATGTCAAGAGAAATATTTAAGAGTTCACCATAAACTCAAGGGACTTGTTTTAGCTGAATAAGGAAATAAGTACCCTCTGTGGATCTTTCGGGATAAAATCACCACTATCTTCCACGTATAATTTTAGGTTTTCCCAGATACTTTAAAATTTGTAATTCATGAAATTCTTTCGTTTTCTTGCAAACAAATGAGAAAAAGATATTGGTCTAAGCCTAGCAGAAAGAGTTTTGGATCCTTTCTTGGAGGAAGGTTGCAGACGTGCGGCTTTCTATCTCTCTGAAAAAATGCCCGTGTTTTAGAAGATTTTTAAAAGATCGGTTAAGAGAGGCCCAAACTATTTTTGGTATTAAAATAAAGTTTAATGTCTCCTATGGTACGACGCAATTTTAGAAAAATGTATGTTAAATCATGGAAGGCAATGTTCCAACGATTTGCCCATAACAGTGGTACGGTAGGCCACCGCATAAAGCTGACCAATAAGAGATACGCATGAAACATTTTTTTTTATACAGTGAGGACATAAAGTCCGTCGCCCTCCCTTTAACTTTTGAACCGTTGGGTATATGGCGATGAAATTTGGCGCGGTGTTATATCAGACAATTTTCTATTTTTTTAGTTGAAAATGACAACTTTACATTTAAAAATGACAGCTGGGCATGGTTTCGCATTATTTTCTTAAATGGAATAGTGGGTCATGCGACACCTCATTTTGAAGGTCTTTTTATGTTCAATTCAACCTGCGATTTTGAAAACATTTGATTTGTTTATTTTGAAATGGCGACCAGTTTTAAATTTGAACTCCTTATTACGTATCTTCGGAAGGTAGGTAAGTATTTTTTATCTTCACATGCAATAATTAATTAGTTAGTGCTATGGTTACCTGATATTTGTCATTCTAAAACGTGTATGTCAAGTTGTTTCAAAACTTTCAAAAATATCATTGAATTGAAATGGCGCGTCCGTTAGAAGAAAAAATTGAAGCAGTTATCATCTTTGGCGAGGCTAATCGGAATTATCATAATGCAGTTCGCATCTTCAATGAACGCTTTCCCGCTTCCCCAATATGCAGGAAATACTTTCAGAAGCTTATGTCAAAGTTTCAAGTATTAGGTACGGTAAAAGATGCCCCAAGATCTGGAAGGCCCAAAATTCCCGAAGATGTTAAAGTGCACGTCCTAGCTGAAATGGTAGTTTCTCCCCAGCAAAATACTAAGGACGTAGCTGACACATGCAATATTTCACGTTCTTCCGTTAAGAAAATTTTAAAAAGTAATAAATTCCATTCCATCCCTACAAGATGAGAATTGTCCACGAATTAACAGAAGATGATCCTGACAGGCGATTACAGTTTTGTGAGATTATGGCACAAAAGATTAAAGAAAACCCCAATTATCTGAGGAATATTTGCTTCAGCGATGAAAGTACCTTTTTTCTGAATGGAATAGTTAATATTCAAAATTGCAGGTATTGGAGTGATGAAAACCCCCATCTGTTTCGCGAAGGACATAGTCAATTTCCTCAAAAATTAAATATTTGGCCGGGCATTTTGGGTGATTATATTATAGGTCCCATATTTTTGGAAGGAAATTTAAACGGCCCCACATATCTTCGAATGCTTCAAGACACCATTACTCCACTTATTGAATATGTTGTTGCTCAAAATCCATTTGAATTTCAATTAGAAATTACGTTTCAATAGGATGGCGCCCCGCCTCATTATTTCAGAGAGAGTTAGAAATTACCTTGATACAACCTATCCGAATAGGTGGAATGGTCGCCGAGGTCCGACAGAGTGGCCAGCTCGCTCACCGGACTTGACACCCCTTGATTATTTTCTATGGGGCTACGTCAAGTCTCAAGTTTATAAAACAGCTCCTGATTCTCTAGATCACCTTCGACAACGTATCATCGTTGTGTGTGCAGGAATAACCACTGCAACCCTGCATAATGTTAGGGAAGAATTCTCTAACAGGATGTCTATTGTCAAGAGGTCCAAGGTGGACATTTTCAACATCTTTTAAAGTAAATATTTGACATTTTTTTCTTCTTTCTTACTTTTTATTTTTCTATTAGTTCTAATTTGTTAACTTTTTTAAATTTGTTTAATTAGTTATTAATTTAAAAAACTTATTAATTAACCTAATTAATTAGTTTTGTATTAGTTACTTACCTAAAATTTTTGTATGTTACCAGTAGGTACATTGTAAACTCAAAAAATAACCAAAAATAATTATTGGTCGCCATTTCAAAATAAATGAATCAAATGTTTTCAAAATCGCAGGTGAATTGAACATAAAAAGACCTTCAAAATGAGTGTGTCGCATGACCCACTATTCCATTTAAGAAAATAATGCGAAACCATGCCCAGCTGTCATTTTGACATGTAAAGTTGTCATTTTCAACTAAAAAAAAAAATTGTCTGATATAATACCGCGCCAAATTTCATCGCAATATACCCAACGGTTCAAAAGTTAAAGAGGGGGCGACGGACTTTATGTCCTCACTGTATATTAATATGAACAATAGTCAATTTAAAGTCCCACTGGTGCCTCTGCTCAGCGGGATTAAATTGCAATTTTTTTACCTAGGAAAAATGGTTAAAAAGAGTTTTTTTTATATAACTCAAAAACTATTGATTTAAGGAAAAAGAAGTGTATAATTAAAATTAACGGTCTAATGAAACTACGTAGAAGAAGATAGCTTAATAAAAGAAATGTTTTAAAAGTTTAACACTAATAAAATATCTATCTATAGCAGTTTTCACTCAAAAGCGCAATATTTCTATTTCACTCTGTATCCCAGAAACGAAACAAAGTGGCACAATTCTGTTTGCGGCATTTAAAGTTCTACGAAAATATGATACGGGGTCGCGAAAACCGCAAAGTTCCAACTCTGCTGGTTACCGGGAAACCCTGTAATTACAAGTAATGTGAATCAGAGTGTACACGAATTTTTATTTTCCCACTAGAAATCCTTTAAACTATTAAAAAAATTAAAATGGAAAATGTAACTTACTCTTACCTATTATATACATTGAATATTTAATCATATCCAGTAATGTGTACTATGTAGCGGATACGTGTACAATTCCAAACAAGAATTAATTTAGCTGTTTTTAACAAATGGTTCAAACGCATTAAGAACAAGGGCTACTTTCAACATTTTACTACCCTATTAAAGAAGCACGGAAATTGCTTTACAAAATACCGGAATAATAGGTTATTGTTTCTTTGTAAATAGTCTACTTATTTTTGTATTTCGAGTTTACATTGTAACGCTTATTACAGATTTTATTTTTCTGTTTTGTTAGGTTACTATTGTAGCAAGTAACGACATGCAATTAAATTAAATTAATGTTTGTGTTTTTATACTTTATTTTTATTTCTGGGAATATCAAATTAAAAGAAAATTATTTGGCTTTTCTCCAGAATAAAGATATTTATATATTTTTTTTATTATTTTATTTTCTATTTTTATATAATTTCATAAAAATAAAAATATAAAATTATGTCTTTTCATGTTTTTTGTTACTATTATTGCGAGAGCAGACTAGCTCTCCATAATAATCTTTAAAAAAAGTATAATTTAAAAAAATAATATATAAATATCTTTATTCTGGAGAAGAGCCAAATAATTTTTTTAATTTAATATTCCCAGAAATAAAAATAAACTATAAAAACCTATCTGTATGGCTAAAAGTTTTATTTACTTTTTTATAATATATTTTTTTTAAATATTAGAGGTACCTACTCGTGTACCTTCACCAGTAACTATTTTTTAAAAAAGTCATGTCAGAAGTCAATGTCAGTTAATAAAACACAATTTTTTAGTTTCTTATCTGTTTTAAGTAATATAATCAAATAATTTATGTGTTACACCCGTCCGTCGATAACCAATAAGTTTGAAATAACATATATATCTTATAACGGGTTGCCAATGTTTTCAAGTAAGTTTATTTTCCATTTTAATATTAATTTCATAAAAATAATTTTTATTATAGTACTTTAAAAACATAATAATTTTATAAAGAATTAAACCTTTTTTATGTCTTTTCAGCATAAATTTTTGTTACTACTTAAACTTACGAGAAGAACTACTTTCCATAATAAATCTCTAAAAAAAAGTATAATTGTAAAAAAAATAAAAGTATAATAATCCATTTTTCTGGAGAAAAGCAAATAATTTTTCTTTTAATTTGATATTTCTCCAGAAATAAAAATAAACTATAAAACCATCTAATGCTTAAAAGTTTTATTTACTTTTTTATATGCATTATTTTTTAATATTAAAGTAATTTTAAAGTACTTGCACTTACCAGTACTATTTTTAAAAAGTAATTTCAATTCAATACTAGTTAATAAAACACAATTTTTTAGTTTCTTATCTGTTTTAAGTAATATAATCAAATAATTTATGTGTACACCCGTCAGTATAACCAATAAGTTTGAAATAACATATATATCTATAACGGGTTGCCAATGTTTTTAAGTAAGTTTATTTTCCATTTTTATATTATTTCATAAAAATAATTATCTTAATAGTACTTAAAACAAATTAATTTTTATAATAAATTAACCTTTTTATGCTTTTCATGTTTTTTGTTACTATTATTGCGAGAGCAGACTAGCTCTCCATAATAATTCTAAAAAAAGTATAATTTTTTAAAAAAATAAATAATATAAATATCTTTATTCTGGAGAAAAGCCAAATAATTTTTCTTTAATTTGATATTCCCGAAATAAAAATAAACTATAAAAACCTATCTATATGGCTTTAAAGTTTTATTTACTTTTTTTATCATATTTTTTTAAATATAAAAGGTACCTACACCCTACACGTGTACCTTCACCAGTAACTATTTTTAAAAAAGTCATGTCAAAGTCAATCTCAGTTAATAAAACACAATTTTTTAGTTTTTTATCTGTTTTAAGTAACATAAATAAAATAATTTATATTGCCACCCGTCAAAATCGATTAACCAATAAGTTTGAAATAACATAACCTATATCTTATAACGGTTGCCTGTTTGGTCAAGAAATTTATTTTTATTTTTATATAATTTCATAAAGAATTATTTTATTATAGTATTCATGTTTTTTGTTACTATTATTGCGAGAGCAGACTAGCTCTCCATAATAATCTCTAAAAAAAGTATAATTTAAAAAAAAAATAATATATAAATATCTTTATTCTGAAGAAAAGTAAAATAATTTTTCTTTTAATTTAAAATTTGTGTTTTTTATTTTTAGTTTTTTTTTTTGATGTGTGGCTCCACCTATTTTTATAATAAAAAATTGAAAAAAAGAGATATTAACATGTTTTTTTTTAATTTGTTTTATTTTAAAGCGGATTTACGTATCTTTTAAGTAAAATCCAGAAAAAAATTTTTTAGTGTTAATTCTTATTTTTAAAATTAAAAATATTTTTTAAGTTTTTTGTCAAAAAATGCATCCATTTAAGTTAAGCAATTTCAAGTAACTTGCTTTATATTCCACGTGTAGGAACTAATAATTTTAAAAAATAACATTTTTCAAAAATATTTATATTTGGATTTTTCAAATATTTTTTCAAAAAAAAGTTTAATCGAAAAATTGACTTTTTTTAAATATTCTCTTTTTAACGAACTTTAAGAATAAATATATTTGATAACTTAATAAAAATTAATTATGCGATTTTACATTCCAAAAAATTCTACACATCTAACAACTACCTAATCGATTAATTCCTCGGTTGTTTTCTTTTATAATATTTTTTCTACAAGAGTGCGGAAAATACTGCTTTTTCGCAGGTAAAATGATCGGAAAATGCATGTAGCAGCATGGCATGCAGTAACATGCATGGAGAAAAAATAAACGGAGTGTCCGAGAAAAGGTAAGGGATCTCCCGGATATAAAAAAACGCGAAAAGAATTCTACAAGTTCAAATAAACTTTTTCTTATAGGTCTTTTCTTCAGACATATTGGCTTCTTAGAGCTCGCATGGAATTAAGTTTTTTGAACATAATTATTGCAATATATTCCAATTTTATTTTATTAAGATGTAATACCAAGTAAGTTATTAAATCCTTAAAGAAGTATGAATACTCACAGCTCAGGGACTGACTAGCTGAGACTCTTATGAATGCCTTTTGTTATGCCCTGTATTGACAAAAAATTAAAACAACGTTTTTCACAAACCCTTATCCGAAACGGTTTTGCATTGCTACCATCTATAATGCCAAATAATAGATTTTTTTATGAACTATATGAAAGAAAAATATGCTAAGCAACTTGTAAAAATACACAAAATTGGAAATGTGCCACATATTGTTGCCAAGTATAAGCGCCTAGCAAAACCCTCTTCATATACGGGATATTGCTTCAGGCGTTCATCATCCACGGTGCCGGCTAACAGGAGATCAAATATGGAGGCGATTAAAAGGCACGGAGGATGACTGTGCTATACGGTGGTAGAAAGGTATATTGCAGATTGTAAGCTGACCAAGGTTTCCGTTGCTGAAAAAATTTGGACGAATGCATGTACATCAGTGTCTTTATCTCAAATGACATCCGTTTACTAAAATAAAAAATATAATGAAAATGTGGGTATAACTAAGGTGGGTGGACCATGAAAGGCCATCATAACAAATAAACAGCTATTATTCTTTTATGTACTGGATAAATAAAACAAACAAATTATTAGTAACATTTTGTTTTATAATGTAGCTTATAAATCGTTTTTTTAATGCAGAGTTATTCATTATTTATTAAATTTAAGTTTTACTAAACTCTTCCAAACGGCTTTGCAACGAACAAGGCTTTAAACAAAGCCGATATAATCAATCAGTCGTTTGACTTAAAACTAACGTTGTGACAGTCAAAATATATAGTTCTACTTAAACTACATAAAAAAATTTTCATTAATACCAAACATTAAATTCGTACAATAACATATTACTTAGAAAATACTCAACGAATGTTACTTAAATACTATCGTAAAACTTAGAATGTATAAGTAAAATGTTTTCTAAAATATTTTAATAAATATTATATTGATAACGAATAAATCTTTAATAGCTTTTATGACGAAATAATAGAAATATTGAATCGACTAAAATGGCCTTCTTATGGGTCCGTTCTTTGTAAGGCCAAAATGTTCCTAAGAAGGCCAAACAATAACAATATTATCTATAACAACAATTTTCTCATTTACCAAAATATTTAAATAAAATTATTAAAAACAAAAAGTAATAATATTAGGGACCTATACATTGTTTTACTTTTATCAATACGTATTTATAACTAAGAACTAAATTTTAATATTTTTGTAAACCCTAGATGCTCCTAATTCCTAGAAACACTGGTGTTTCTTTAACTACAATGTAAATAAAGTAATACTTTTTTTTCTGTAGTATCATAGCAAATCTTTATATATCATTTTAGAGAACAAAAAATTAAGAAAATAATGTGTGTCCTTGAATTTGATCAGTGCTAGTGTTAGTAGAAGAAATTTGTCGTCGTATGGCAACAACTAGGACTTTTTATTAATTGGCCTTGCAAAGAGCTCGGCCTTCCATGGTCCACCCAGAGTCTATTAATCTAAAGGGGTTATGACATCGTCGAGAATGAGGATAGCAAAAGTCCAAGACGTGAGGGTGTGAAAAGGGTCGCTTATGTTGGCGGCCCTGTCGGGTAACTCTATAAGTTACTAGCATTTTCAGCTGTGGACAGAGTCGTGCCACAAGTCGAAGTTTTTATATGGGGTTATTTTTACAGTTGAAAATATTTCAGTTGATATTTTATTGGCTTTGACTGTTTTTACTATATTGTTTTTGGTAGTGTTTAGTCGTGTAGTTTTAATTAGTCCTTAGTGTGCAATAGACCAAAAAGTTGTGTTTCCCATAAGGATTCTGTTATTTGCCCGGAGCATGTTAAAAAAGACGATTTTTATATGTCTCCCAGAAAAATTGCAAAAGCGGTGATTATGAGATCCTGATCAAAAAGGAAAAGGGCGATTAATAAAAGAAGGTAAGGTGAAAAATATGATATATCCTAATGCTGCTATTACTAACAAATATTTTTTTATTGTAGCAGTTCCATTCAGTTTGCATTATTACTCTTCGGATAACAGAAACACGGTTTTTAAGTCCACCAGTGACTCTTCACAACTCTGAATGTAGTTACACAGTTATTAGTAAGTGAATTGAAATTTTTGTGTGATTTTAATTATAGTTATATGTTGTCAAGAAAGTAAATAGTCAATATTGACTTGCTTATACCTAGAACTGATTAACTTTAGGTATATGCATTAATGTACCTTCAGAATGTGTATTTAATATTTTTTTTCCATTATTTTGTACATTTATTTAGTTTGCGGTTAGTTACATTCTTTAATTGTATTTAAGTTTTTTTGGATACTTATCTACCAATTACTTGGTATATTATGTTGAAAAAGACATGTTTTAAAATATAATTTATATTTTTTAGATTTGCCTTTTACAAGTTTAAAATTAACTGATGTAAACCTACCTTGCACTGAAGAAGTTTTTGTTTAGATTGTGTAGTATGAAGTGGACTGCGAAGAACTTGTAAGTAAGTTAAACTTTCGAGTACCAAATAAGAACACAAGATCTAATTCTTTGTTTTATCTTGCAAAAGGCTGCCAACAAACTATAAATTAAATTTTTTTGTTTGTATTAAGTAGGATTTTAATGCTTAAATGATTTGTATGTTTTAAAATATGAAATGTAGTATACCACAAATATTATTTAATAATACCACTAAGTACTGTGTTCTTTTCTTCCATATCTATTTCAAAATGTAAAAATTTCAGTTGTATTTTATTTAATTGTTGCATTTGTAAATGTATTGAAAGTGTTGTAGTTGTAAAACAAATGAAGTTTATTTTTAGCATTAAACCTGATAACAAATTTTTTACATAAAATAATTATTTTATTGCTAAAGTGGAAAATTTTAAATTATTTGTGCCCAATATCAAAATGTGTATGGTCCGTAAGTAAATAAATAACTAGTTTTTAAAGTAACATAATTAGTTTTAAAATAAAATAAATTAAGATTAATAGACAAGTTTATATATTTTATAATACAAAAACACCGTCATAATTCCTAAAAAAAGTTAATTTTTCTATGCTTCCAGTATCTGATTTGGAGTTGGATATTTTGTAAATCCAAAGATCTTCAAAATAGCTTGAAAAGCCTTTCTGACCCTGGCACTTTAGAAAGTTCCTTCCTGTCTTTCTTCTATAGGTATTTTCAGGTTTTCTGCTTAGACAGTTGGCCAGTATAAAATCTCTGGCAGCTCCCAACAGAGAACACGTAGTGCAACTTTAATGCATCTTTAACAGTTCAGCTAGAGGCCCACTTTCCCTTTCTTCTTCCTTCATCCCTAGAGTGTCAAACATATGGAACCTCTACCTGCAAATTTAGACTCTTGTGAATAAACTCCCTCACCACATTCAGCCACCCACGGGGCGTTCTTGCTAGGCCTCAGCCTTGCGGACTCTTCCAAGATAAAAAATAATTAAGTCCCCAAACTTCACTTGCTCATAAAATTTTATAAAATCTATAATATAGGTGGGTATTATTAAAGAAAAAAGGTGTTAATAATTCTATATCGTGTATTTAAAAATAGATAAGTACTCATAATTATACCAAATTAGCAATCATCAGTATTTTCTACATTTTAATTTTTTTTCTCATTTTTCAAACTATTTAATTAGTAGATACATCGAAAAGGTCCCATCGTCGCGTTGTCGCTTTAATTTTTAATTTCAATACTTATTGAATTACATTTATTTTTGAAATTAAATTTTGTTCGTCGGTATAAAAGCAGTTTTTTGTTTCCACCTCAATTCTACGCCACTGTCCAGTATAAAATCCAAAATGTTTCCAACTCATAAAAAAGTGTAAAATAAAAACTTTTTTTTAATTTTTAATTATTAAAAGGCAAATTTACGGCTACTATACCGTCTAATAAACAACTGCTTATAAAATAATCGCACCTAAACGAATTTTCCAGGCAGCCCGTTTCGCCACTGAAAATTTCTAACTTCTCCAACAATAATTTGTTGACAAACATTTTAATTGTTGTTTTAACAACTCTCATTTCTCATACGAAAATATTATCATCACTAAAAGGGTGTTCAAACAAATGCACGTCATGAATCATCCGAAACTGCTCAATTAATAAAGGAAGAGGAATGCCGACACTGGAATCGCTAAACATTAATATCAGGAAATGGACTAGGAAAAAAGAGGCATTACCTGATGTTGAAAATATTAATGAGGACTTTAATTCGGGCTTTTATTTTTTTACTGGATGATTAAACTACACAGGACTAGAAAATATACAGGGTATTCGGCACATAAGTAAATATACGTAAATCTGAAAAAGGTAGGTCTGCTATTCGGTCCACCTAGATATTTTGACCTGGGCCCTAAGTATTTGTTTTTTAATTTTTTAATTTTTTTTTTCAAAATTTTTAATTTTTAATTTTCAAACTGAAATAACTTTTAAAAAATCATGAAACTAAATATTTTAATTTTATTTTAATCTAGACTAATACTAGAATTATACAAATTTAGATAATTAGGCCCATGCATAAAAGAAAAATACGGGTCTAAACCAAAAAAGGGTAAAAATAATTCTAAGAGCCAACTTTGCATTGGATTAAAAAAACTAGAAATGATCAAGTATTTCTACTTAGTCAAAAACATCTTTAATTTATGCCCTTTCGAATAATATATAATAACCACAATTTGCTTAAAAACAGCAGGAATTATTTGTCAACTTTTAGCCCAGTCTGTGTGTAATTTTCATGACTTTAATTTGTAACAGGTTGAAAGCTGTTAGAAGTTGTAGAGGGGGATTTTCTAAATATGACTATATGGTTTTAGACTCGAAAGAAGTGTGCAGGGGTGGGGGGTGGAGGGTTAAAAATGGTAAAACCGTGTTTTTTTCTTCTGCTAGCGCCATTGTTTTTTTTTTGAGGGATATGTTCAAAATGTTTTTTTTTAGTAATTAAAAAACCTATAACTTGAGCCTGGTTAAAATTGATTTGGTCAATTCGTTAATGAAAAAATGCAAAACAATCGTTAAAAATAGTCATTTTTGAAATTTTGATGTTTATTGCAAATCTTTTTTTATCCATTTCTATCATTCAAAAAAAAAATTTTGCAATGATAGAATGAAAGATAATTGAGTTTTACTGATTTTAGAGCCCCAATCCAATGAGCTATATCTTTTGTGTTTATAAATATTTTAGGTCATAAAAACTGTCTTTTGCTTTTTCAAGACTAATGTTTTACTTATTTAAATTAACTTAATAAAACATTTGTATTTAGTCCTTTGTTTTGAGCCTTAAAAAAAGGTACTTTTTTCTTAATAAACAATTAAAGTTGGAGCGCTCCCTGCATGAGTTACAAATTTTTAACTTAGAAATATGAAAAGCTGACATCAAAACTAATAGTTTTGAAAAAAAAGTCTTTGCGACCAGTAGGAACCGAATTAGCAAAAATTCGCAGAGCTATGGCTTTTTTTGCGCTCCGCGGAATTTAAACTCTCAATTTCAGTATTTACTCGGCAAGTCATTTCGAGAGCTTCTATCCCCACCACTACCTCCCTCGCACCGCTCGAAAGAATCAGTAACTTTAAACACACCTCTTATTAATAAAAAACAAATATTACAACTTTTTATTATGCGTTGTATCAGGTTCAAGTATTAAACTATCGAATGCCGTCCAAATTAATTCTTAAATAATTATAAACAATTGGGTTATAATTTTAATAAAAATGCTAACTCGGTTCCCACTGGTCGTAGAGACTACTTTTTTTTCCAAAACTATTAGTGTTGATGTCAGCTTTTCATAGTTTTAAGTTAAAAATTTGCAACTTATGCAGGGGGCGCTTCAGCTTTAATTGTTTATCAACAAAAAAGTACCTTTTTTTCGAGGTTCAAAACAAAGGACTGAATATTAATTTTTTTATTAAGTTGATTTAAATTAGTAAAATATAAGTCTTGAAAAAGCAAAAGACAGTTTTTATGACCTACAATATTTATAAACAAAAAAAAAATAGTCCAATAGATTAGGGCTCTGAAATGAGTAAAACTCAATTAGCTTAGCAAAAAATTACTCGATTATGCTGTTGAACTCAGTTTTTAAAAACAAATTTTTTGCAATGAAAGAAATGGATAAAAAAATTTGCAATAGTTATTAACATTTCAAAAAATGGCTACTTTTAACCGATTTTTTGTATTTTTTCATAAATGAATTGACCAAATCAATTTTAGCCGGGCTTAAATTATAGGCTTTTTAATTAACTAAAAAAAACATTTTGAACCTATTCCTCTAAAATTAAGAATGGCGCTAGCAGAAGCGAAAAACATGTTTTTACCATTTTTAACCCTTCACCCCCCACCCTTCACACTTTTTTCGAGTCTAAAACTATATAGTCATATTTATATAATTCCTCTTTACTACTTCTAACACCTTTCAACCTGTTACAAATTAACGTCGTAAACAGGCCTTATTTTTACCTACAGACTGGCCTATTTATCAAAATTAGACATTCTCAAAAAAATGCCCACCTTGATAAAGTGAACAAATAACTCTTGCTGTTTTTAAGCAAATTATAGTTTTTGCATATATTTCAAAAGGGCATAAATTGAAGATGTTTTTGACCAATTTGAAATACTCGATCATTTCTAGTTTTTTTTTTTTAAGCAAAGCAAAGTTGGCTTGGAATTATTGTTTACCTCTTTTTGTGGTTCGAGGGCCCGTAAAATTTGTATAATTCTAGATTAAAAGCAACATAAAAATGTTGTCAGTTTTATGATTTTTCAAAAAGTTATTTTAGTTTGAAATCTAAAGATTTAAAAGTTTGGAAAAAAAAATTAAAAAGTCTAAAAAAAATCTTAGGGCCCAGGTTAAAATATCTGGGTGGACCGCATAGCAGACGACCTATCTCAGACTTACGTATATCTACTCATGTGCCGAACATCCTGTATACATATAGTGATACGACTAGACAAAACGTTAAACCATTTTCTCTGTTACCATTAAAACAGTAGTTAATGAAAAAATAAATTAAAGAAAAAAAACTAAAAACACACGCTTTTGATAGCAAACCAAACCAAAAAGTAAAAATTAGGTAGGTTTGAAGTGAGTGGACTTTTTACGCCCTCCACTGCGACCGCTCGGTCTATTGTGGCTCACACCTTTTTATATTTCTCCCAATAGGATCAGACTTCTAATGAACTCGATATTAGATTGGGAGAGAGTTCTTACATCTCCTCTTACTCGTGTCGCTACCGGACACGAGCACAATATGTGTTCTAATGTGTTCTGGTGTCCCTGTCTCCTGGAGAGTATGACGAGCAGACGATTATATCCGTCATGCCCTCCTCTCCCGGCCTAGTGACGTGGGTAGCTACCAGGTCCTTGTTACAGAAATCAGATATTCCTTCTGAGGCCGCATCTCCAGCCTTACCCTGTGAAAACGGTCCTATCCGCTTTCTGTTTAAAGCCAGGGAACCCTTTTCCCTATCAAGGCGGTTCTGTGCGCCTTCTGTTTGGATTCAGGGATCCCTTCCTAAGCACCTGTTTGTTCGGGATGGATTAGCCCTTCCCTGTGAAACAGGCGCCGGTGACTTCAGGAGCACCTTTCGAAACGGATTCACCCGTTTTGGTCGGCACACCTTTGTCTGCTTGTGACCTTGGGTGGCACCTCTCGCAATATATTTATCCGTTTCGGTCAGCGCACCTTTGTCACTTTTTTCCTATGAAAGTGGTTCTGTCCGCTTTCTGTTTGGAGCTAGGGAAGTAGTAGTCCACCACGGCAGAGCCCCGCATTACCGCAGTAAGGCTAGATACTCTGAGAGGTCGCCCTGTATTTCAGAGGCACCGTTGGAGACACATGTTTAAGGCACAGAATGTCATTCACTCATCAGCACGGTATGCTAACACCTTGAGTTAAGCCTTGTGTTCATCTTAGCTTCGGATCCCGTTCCAAACGCTAGCCAAAAAAGTTCCCGATAACCAGCAACTCTAGCGCATGTTCCAAAAGATCCTACTAAGCCCAACCACGACAACGACGTGTGAACACAGCGGTAGGAAGTAAAAAGTAACACAGGACAACATTTAATCTACGCGAAAACGTCGAAAGCGGTTAGCTGCTACTAGGGTTTTTGGGGTTGCTGATTACGATAAGAGGATCGGATAACCACCATCACGTCAGATTCAAGGTCATTTGAAGGTCAGGTAAAAAAAAACATCGGAAAAATCTGAAAAAGATCATGCATATGTTTTCGAGGTCGCTAAATCCGAATCCCGCGTTTATTTACATCTATCCTAGAAATGATCCAAGGTCATTTTAAGGTTATTTAAAAGTGTTTATGGGATAAAAATGTTTAGTACGATTCGAAAAAGCTGAAAAAATTCGTACGTATGTATACGACTTTGGTGAAACGAAATCTGAGCTCAGGTAACCTCCATAAGGTCAGGTTTAAGGTCATTTAAAGGTTAACATAGGAAAAATCTGAAAAAATGTATGCATATAGAGGGATCCAAAGTGTAAATAAACGCCGGATTCGGATTCAGCGACCTCGAAAACATTTGCATGAACTTTTCCAGAATTTTCCGATGACTTTTCTTTACTTGACCTTCAAATGGCCTTGAATCTGACATGATGGAGGTTAACCGACCTTTTATCGTAATCAGCAACCCCAAGAACCCTAGTAGCACTTAATCGCTTCCGAATTTCCAGCATAAATCAAATGTTGACCTGTGTAAAAAATAAGAAAGGAATGTTGGCCTACTTATGGCTATGGTAAAATAGCTTTCATGTTGGCAGACTTGTTTCTGCAATAAACACCATGGTGTGATGTAAATAAAAATAAAAAGGAAAAAAATACAAAAGATTTTTTTCTCTCGTAAGTTGCTACTATGTAAACAATTTTCTATAAAGATTCGGCAAAACTCGATAAATATTCGCTACTCTTCGTTTAATACTATCTAAACTGAAAACGTTTAAAAGTAATAGAAACCTGACAAGAAAAAAGACAAAAATAATAAAAAAAATTGTGGTTGGAAAATATGTTGTCAACGAAAAATTTTTGTAGTTATAATTGTGTCACTTTTTTCGTGATTTTTATTTTATTAATTTTGTTATAACAATAAGAAATGGATCTCATATTCGAGTTTTTTTGTCGACAAAGAGGAGAAAATGGAACGGCAATATGAAATCCAAATTTAAAATCTTTACCCATTAAATTTACTAAACAAGGAATTTTATATATTATTTGGGCTAAACAAAGGGTTTCTGAATTCTTTTTTCCAATTCACTCCGCATTTGTCTGAGAGACAGCGTAGTACAAAATTATCTATAAAAACAGCGGTTTTAAATTTCTTTTAACTTTAACCCTTTAACAAGTAAATAAGTGCAGTACATAACACTGCACAAAAGAAGTATCCAACTACGAAATACCAAACGTTAAATATAGATTTGACAAAGCGCGAGTGACAAACCCATATTAAAATATTACAGCAATAGAATAGGGGCGAAACTCAAAAAGGTCTGTCCAATGAGCTGTTAGGTTAACTGGAGAAAGATCGATTTGGCATAAGCGTGGCATCATAAACGCACATTCTAAGGTTCTGCCTAGCGATGAATGAAACCTCTGTACTTAAACAATAAAATCCACCAAAACCCGGGAAAATGGTTACTACAGATACAATTTTGTCGTAAAGCGTGGCTGCCAAGTATCTTTCTGTTTCATTTACTTCAGAGGTTCTCAAACTTATTTTGTCTAACGCCCACTTTAAAAAACAGTTATTTTGTAGCGCCCCCCATTTTTTTCACCCTAAAAATGTCAATAACATATTAGTCTTGCCTGGAATTTAATTTAACCTATATTCTAAACGACACCTTTCTTACCAGAGAGAGCACTATTAATGCAACTTTACAATATTAAGAGTATATTTTATTCAAAATTATCAACATTGAGCAAGTATAATTCAACTTTACAATATTAAGAGTATCGGGGTAGCGGGCGGAGTAGCGGGAAGGCGAGCGAGTGCGATGCGTGCATGCGGCGGAACGTCACGTCTAGAGGTGGAAAGTTCGAATCTTTTTACTGAATCAATTATTTTGATTCAGTAAAAAGATTGATTGATTGAAAAGATTCGTTCGCAACCGATTCACTTTATTATGATGCCGATGCCGGTCGGACTCGGTCGGTTTTGAATTCCACAAAAAATGTGATAGTTATCTTAAATAAAGAAATTATTTGTATTTATTTTATTTTGGTATAATTAGTATTTAAAAAATATATTTGGAAAAAAAACTTTCAAAACTATAATCAATCAAACCTACAAATGTACCTCCAAATTAAGTTTTGGTTCAAAAGAATAGTTAAAACAAATAAAAAAAAAATCTTTTAATTGCCAAATAGGTATATAGCCCAAACTGACTCGAACCGACAATACGCATAAATTGTTTGCCTAATACACCTCTGGTAATGTGAACAAAATCGAAATATAACAGACCGCTCGCCACCGAATCTTCTAGTTCGAGTCTGATTCTGACTTAGTGACCTGAAACGAATCAAAACTAGGTTCGTTATTCATCGTAGAGCGATCGAGCAAGTGGGTCAAAAACGATTCGAATCAGGGAATTAATTTATTCAAATCAGTGCACTGATTCGTTCTTTTTGAACGAATATTTCACGAACAACACACCTCACGTCAGTCGCGAGCCGCGGCTGTGTATTTGGGCACCTGCACTCCGCAAACACGAACCGACGAACGTTGACGGACTAAAATACAGGATTGCACAAATAAATCGTACAATATTTGTTCGCGCCAAACATGAATTATAATTAAACCTTCTAAGTTTAATTTTATTTTTTCTTTAATTTTACTAGATTAGGTACATAAAAAAATCCCGCGTTCGGCAAGTGCTTTGCTTGACCGCAACAATATATACATACGAGTATTTTTAACACGTGTCTTCGGAGGTGGGCACCTCACCTGCGACACTTGAAGACACGAATATATTTCAGTGTTTGATACCTATTACTAAATATCTTAAGATATAAATAGCGTTGTGAACGCATTGAAAATATTTAATATTTAATATATTTTTAATTTATATTTATACAATAAAATAGGATAAAAATATGAACTAATAAATAGATGTTGTGTAGTTTAGGATTTTAATTTGAGTGAATACTAAAATATGAAGTAGCTGAAGTTACAAATCACCCATCACCTCCCCAAATCACATCAGCGCCCCCCAATTTTTCTGGGTCCCTTACCGCCCCCCTCTAGGCCTCCAGCGCCCACAAGGGGGCGTTATCGCCCACTTTGAGAAAGACTGATTTACTTGATAGTATATTATGATTAAAATTTACCTAATTTATTTTTAAAATTACATTAAATTAAGCTCTACTATTGTATTTTAAACTGTGGATAATATTTGTTATATTTATTACTATAAAGTATTACACAGAAAATTAATGATCTCAAAAAACACATTTTGATTTTGGACAGCTACTAATAAAGGCGCAACAACGTGACAACAGTGCATTTTTCGTAAAGGCGTACTTCAGCCAACGACTAATAGTCGTTGTACTTCTGTACTTCGGCCACCTTCGGCTTCGCTCGATAGATGACACATTCAATATGGCGTTTTAGTATAAATGTTTCTTGTTGTTTTTTGGGTTATTTTTGTGACAATTGTTTAAATTTTAGTTTTGTGTAAGTACTCTTAATAAATTAAAATGGTAAGGCAGTGCCAAGTGTGTAAACGAAGGATATAATTCCTGGATTATCATTTCACAAGTAAGTACAAACTATGCTTGTACCATTATATCGCCAATAATAAACAAAAACCATGTTGGGCGCAGCTCTCGATTGCGTTTATGATTGAAATGCTTTCCCTATCTATGATGTTAGCTCATTGGGTCTGTCCATCTCTACGGCTTTGTTTTCTAGATCGGCCACTGCGAAAACTGTCGAAAAGACTTTAAGTGCCACATAGAAACAGAAAGAAAAATTGGTCAGAAATTTCCGGTCCGTTCCTGTGTCCTTTGGGTTCTCTGGTAAACTAAAGTTTTTCTTTAATGGGGTTACCAAAATAAGAGAGTAAAAGAAGATCCGAAAACACATTTTTGTTCTTACTCCCAAAACGAATCTTTTATTTTCAGGCATCTTGGAATAGCTTTTTAAAATCTCAAAGACTGAAGTAAACCGAAATTGAGGCTTCGTATATCTTTCATTAAAGCTTTTAAATTCGAGCTTTAGGCGGCATTATAGACATCTTTTTAAAACAAAAATACATGAAATAAAACTGGAAAACTCCTTTTCACCAAACGATTTATTATGCATTAATTAAATCTTTATTTGTTTTTTTATGTCTGCTATTTAAGTAGTTAATGTTATTTGTGCTGTAAAAAGTTTATTAATTAGATGAAGTAATTACTAAATTAAAGAGTGACGTAAATTTCTGCTTTAATAATTTTTTATTTTTTTTTAAATACTCACTTTTTTGCTTAGAGTTCTTTTTCGGCCTGAACCTGGAATAGCTATTTTTCTAATAGTCCAGTCAAAAAGTGTGTTTTCTGCGAAAAATAGTTAAGGGGCTTTAAAAATTTATGCGATAGCTTATTTTATGCAGAATGCAAATCTGAAAAAGTAATTTTGAAGATTTTTTCTGCCAATATGAATTGCAATTGTTATTAACAAAAAACGAAAAAAAAAGTCATTTCGATTTTTGATGATAACTTAAAAACCATAGGAGATAGCGGAAATTGCAAAAAAGATTCTTAAAGAGGAGAAAATTTCCAATAAAAAAGTTTCAACTTCCGGAGTTCTATCTCCATTATTTCCAATTATTTATTATTCTAATTTGACGCTGAAAATGGGTCTTCACGCGACTTTAGATTAATTTACTATAATTGATTATCTTCTACTTTTTAGTTCGGTTTACTATACAAGCGTGTTTTTTTAGTTTTTTTAAACTAAAATTTATTATCTTGTTTTTTTTTATACCTAACAAGAGCACGTCATAAAAGTTTAAAATTAATCCTTAGTTTATAATAATTTTATAATTTTGACAAAAAAATCAGAGTTATATAGTCAAAGTTAAAAAATTATTATAAACAAAGCATTAAAATTTGTAAAACTTTTATGGAGTAATCTTGTACAGGGTGTCCCAACGATAGGGGAAAAATAAGTTTTTGCTTTCCTGATATTATTTGTGTCAATATCGTTTCCGCCATAGGATAGAGTAGGTGGCGCATATTTTAAAAATATTGGAAGTTATAAAGGTGCGTCACAAAAGTGGGGTACGTAAAAGTAAGATTTATTTAAATGGAACACTCTGTATTTGATTTTATTTTTGAATTCTATGGATTAATACTTACATTTTTTGTCATATAAAGCATGAGTTTAAATTTGATAGTTTCTGAAATATTCGGATTTAAAGATGAAAATAGGCATTTTCATGGTGTTGATAAATGGGCGGTTTCTACGTTACTTCAGAAATGAAAGTTTTCCCTATTTGGCAGGAGAAAGGACTAATGTTATATTAATATTCAGCCTGTAAAATATTTCTAATTTCTTTTACAGGGTGTTTATTATAACCGTCCAAATTTGCACAGTTTCAAATTAAAAAATCTCATTTTTTTTTTTAAAAGGCACACCCCCTTTTATTTTTATTTTGTTTTATTAATTCTAATTTTTACCGAATATGTCCTATACCTATATTTAATAGTTATCGATAAATTTAGCTTTTTCCAATGTTGTAACGTGTTTGAAATAAAATATCGAGGTGGTTTCACTTAACACATTATTTATTATCACAGTCAAATTAAATCACAGTTTACTTAATACTATCAGGACATGTGGCTAGGTAGACGGCCCAGGTAGGAGAGAGCGTTTCTCTTCTCCGATGCCTTGTGCATCGCTTAGAATCGCGCATGGCATTGTTGCCAAACTTAGATTAATAATTTCTTAGTTACTGCACTCTCCCCTCCTTAATCAATGCTAATATTTTACAAAATGATGCTATGCAGCGATAAAATTTCTACATACAATTTATGAGATATGAACTATACAATCATGCTATGCAGCAGTACCCAATTCAAACATTTAATGCATAACATATTAATTATATGGAGCTTTGTGCTTTCAAATGTAACTACAATTACAGCTTTTGTAGCCAAACATTCATAACTTATTTCCTTGAAAATTACCAAAACTGGTTGATTTGCCTTTTAATTGAAAGTTGTCTGTGATACGTACTTTAAATAATAATACACTGTCCTACCTACGGTTTTACCTATATACATATATATATATTTTTCATTTTTAAGATAATCGAATTAACTATTTAATTTTCGTCACAAACAAACAAAATTTACCTTTAAAATGACATTTAACATTTATCGTTACAATGACCAACTTTTTTTTTTTTTTATTTAACACATTTACATTGTTCTCCTACCCTAGCACAAAGTCTTTATATTTTGCTGGTATTTTTGACTTTCTACCTGATCTGGACTGGTATTCCTGAGGAGTCTTTTTGATTCTCGCATTGTTAGAATTATTTTTACTTATATCAGACTCCGCAGAGTCAAAGCTTCCGTCATCGGAGCTAAAATTTCCCGAACTTATTGATCTATCCAGGGACGCTTCCCTGGGCAATGTCCTTAACTCTTCATGACCACCAGTACCAGATAAATTATACCTATTACTATTACTATAGGATGCTTCCTCCACAGTCGTGTTCAGAGGCAATGGAAGGATTGCGCTGGCCTCTGTTGAAGGCTCTAACCGTGCAGTTTTCTCCGTTGGTGTGCTAGGTGGTTTTGCTGCTGCCAAGTCCCCGTCGCCCCCGTCGACGATCGAAGCCCCCTCCAATGGCTGCTGAGGACCTGAAATTCGAACGCTAGTGCCAACATTTAAGTGCGAAAATGACATATTAAATTCGTTAGTGTTAGTAAAGAAATGTTTATCAAAATTATTACTAGTATTTATTTGAGACCTGAAATTATTTAAAGAATCAGACATATTATTGCAATGTTTATTAGGTGACTCATCCTCTCCCCCATAGGGAATGATTTGATTCAGGTGTCTTTTCCAAACTTGTCCGGTGCTTGCCTGACATATATATGTGTTCTTGCCAATTCTTTTATTGATTCTCCCTAGCGTCCATTTCTTCTCATCTCTCTGGTGGTAATCTCTCAGCATTACCTGTTGACCTATTCTATATTCCCTTTTTGATTTACTTGACTCGTTTGTATTTTTGTGCCTTTCCGTGGTATTAGGATTGTTAATATTTTTTTCTTGTAGTAAGTCTAATCTGGTTCTTATTTTCCTGTTAAACATTCTTTCAGCTGGTGTTTCACCTGTTGAGGTATGTTTCAGGTTTCTGTATGTTATTAAAAATCTTGATATCAAGGTTAATATTGATTTTCTTTCATTTTTGGGATCTTCAAGTGACGCCTTCATTCGTGATTTGAATGTTTTTACCATATTTTCAGCCAGTCCATTGCTTTCTGGATGATACGGCGGAGATGTTATATGTTTAATGCCGTTTGCACGAAAGAATGATTCTAAATTCTCTGAAACAAATTGTGGGCCATTGTCTGATACCACTGTTTTCGGTATTCCAAAACGTGCAAAAATTTCTCTTAGTTTTTCTTCAGTTTCCCTCGCATTTGTTGATCTCATTGGAATTACTTCTGGCCACCTGCTATAGGAATCAACCAATACCAAATACATAGTTTGTCGTAGCTGCAAATAATCAATATGTACTCTTTCGAATACTTCTGTCGACTCTGGCCATGAGAGTAACTCTTTTGTTGGTCTTTGTTTATTTATTAAACATGGCATACATGCTTTTACCATATTTTCGATATCGGTATCGATTTTTGGCCAATACATAGTTGATCTCGCCATGGTTTTTATCTTGTTTATGCCAAAATGAGATGTATGAAGTTCGTTCAATAGCCGTTTCCTTAGACTCTTAGGAATTATCATCCTGTGTCCCCACATGAGAACGTCTGTGTCTGCTGTCAACTCGTGTCTTTTTTGGAAGTATGGCTTTAATTCCTCTGATACTTGATTTGGCCACTGGTCATCTTTTACACATTTTAAAACGACCCTTAATATATCATCTTGGGCTGTTTTTACTCGAACTTCTGTGTTATCTATTGGCCATGACTCGACTGTTTCCGTAAAATTGATATAAAGGCCTTTGCCACTGTACTCTTCAGACCTGTAATCCACTGGTATAGGTGCCCTAGATAAATAATCTGCTACTGTGTTGTCGGTCCCTTTGATATGCTGCAAAGAATAGTTAAAATTTGACAGATACATAGCCCATCTTAACAATCGATTAGAGGCCATCGTTGGTAAATCTCGATGTTCACCTAACCAGGAAATAATAGGTTTATTATCCGTCTTAATTACAAATTTATTCCCTGCTAAATAATGGTAAAACTTTCTTACCGAATAAAAAATTGCTAAGCTTTCAAGTTGCAACGTCGGCCATTTTGCCTCAGTCTTATTTAACGTTCTTGACACACATGCAATCATTCTTTCCTCACCATTTATAACATGACTTAGTACTCCACTTATACCTATGTTACTTGCATCACACGTCAATGTTATTGGTAGTTTGGGATCAAAGTGAATAAGACAATTATCATCTATCATTCCTTTTTTTATTTCTAGAAACGCACTTTCACACTCTTTTGTCCATTTAAATATTTTACTTTCCTTATGTAACAACTTGTAAATGGGTTGCAATATTTCTGCCATATTTGGAATGAATTTATGATAATAATTAACCAAACCAGCTAATTTCCTAACTTCGTTAATATTTGTCGGTCTTGGAGCATTTAAAATAGCTTTCACCTTGTCATCTGACTTTTTAAGACCTTCCTTTGTAATTTTATGCCCGAGGTAAATTAATTCATTTTTAAAAAATTCACACTTTTCTTTTTTTACGGTTAACCCTGCATTGCTTAATTTTTCCATGACTTTTTTTAGATTTTCTAGATGTTCTCTATCATCTCTCCCTGTTACTAAGACATCATCTATATAACCTATTACGCCTTTCATACCCTGAAATAAAGTGTCAATTTGTTTTTGGAATACGCTACTTGCAGTCGTTATCCCAAAAGGTAACCTATTCATTTTGAAAAGTCCCCTGTGTGTATTTATGGTTAAAATTTTGCCTGACTCTTCATCTAACTCGAGTTGGTTATAAGCTTTGCTCAAATCGATTTTTGAAAATTTTTGCCCTTCGCTCAATTTTGCAAATAAATCATTAATTAACGGTAATGGGTAAGTAAAATCCTTTAAGAATTTATTTACTGTAACTTTATAATTACCACACAATCTAATCTGACCGTTATTCTTTAAAATCGGTATGGCGGGTGTAGCCCAATCACTATTTTCTATTGGAGAAATCACACCATCCTTTACTAATTTATCTAACTCATCATCAATCACACTCCTGTAGGCAAGAGGAGGATTCTTATATTTTATAAAAATAGGACTTGCATCCTCTCTTAAATGTATTTTAACTTTAACATTCTTAAGTGCACCCAAACGTTCGCAAAATACGCTCGAATACTCACCGATTAATTTTTCCACTTCCTCATTGACGTCAACATGATTGATACTTTCGATATTAACCTTAAAACCATTCAGCCAATCTCGACCAAGTAGGCCTGGACCCCCGCCGTTGACAACGTAGAACTTGACAGGCTTTGTGATGTTTTGATACTCGACATTCGCCAAGAAGCTTCCTTCTGACCCGAAAGTATTTCCACCATAACCTCTAAACACTACTGTCTCGGCATCCAACCTAAAACGAGAAAAATGTCTTAAATATACATCTTTGCTAAGTGCACTCACTGCACTGCCCGTATCAATCAGCATTTGACACCATGAATTATTTATTTTTGCTTTTATAAAAAATGGATTTGTTTTGTTTACATTGTAAATGGGCAAAATATTGATTGATGAGTTATTTTCATTTTTATTTTCTGAATACCACAAGTCTACCTCTTCTCTTTCTGATATCTCTTCTAAAAAATGCATTTTATTTTTATTTTTATAACAAACTTTTTCTAAATGCCCTGTCTTTTTGCAAATTTGACATTTGTGATTTTTATAAAAACAATTACCTTTATGTTTACTACCACACGTTCTGCATAAATTAAAATTACTACTATGTAAATTATTTCTATTGAAATTTTTGGATAATATCCCGCAATTATTATTATAATTAAAATGTTTTTGTTTATTATTAAAATGTGAAAATTGACTTATCTGTTGTTTTTGACGTTGACTTTGATGGACATTTGACATCTTTGACATCGAAGCTCCGCCCCTTTTGTCATCTGCCGGATTCGGATTCGACCTGCTCTGTACTGCTCTGGATGGGTCACGTGGTTGGGTGACGTAGCACACATTCCGGTTGCCGCTATTGCCATTTTCACTTCCCCCAGCGCTGATTTTCACCAAGTCTTCGACTTTTTGTGCCAAGTTGATTAGATGGTCCAATTCCGATGTTTCATCTTCCTCGCAGAGACGATCAAATATCTTTGCTGAATATATTCCGCTTACGAATTTATCTTTTAGCACAGTTTTGAGCCGATTTTCGAATTTGCAATCAATAGCTGTACTTCGGATTCTTGCATACCATTCCATAACGGATTCATAGCTTTCTTGTTGAATTTTATAAAATTTTCTTCGTTCTCGCCACAGGCTTTTCTGCATATCGTATTGTTTATTCATCATGTTACATAGTTCTTCATATGTTTTTTGTTTGGCAAATCTGGGAAAGACAAATCTCTCAACAACTTATATACTGTTGGACTTACGGAACTTAGTAAAACAGCAATTTTGATTTTTTTTTTCCTTTATGGCGTTGGCTTCAAAATGTTGTTCCAATCTTTCTTTATAAATTGTGAAATCGTCGTTTTCTGGAGTAAATTCTTGGAATTTGGTTGCCGCCATTTTGCAAAAACACGTGTTGAAGAGCACGCCGGTAAATTATTTATGAAATTTTTTTCGATGTACTTCTTTAACCCTTTTTGATCCTCGTCGCCAATGTTGTAACGTGTTTGAAATAAAATATCGAGGTGGTTTCACTTAACACATTATTTATTATCACAGTCAAATTAAATCACAGTTTACTTAATACTATCAGGACATGTGGCTAGGTAGACGGCCCAGGTAGGAGAGAGGTTTCCCTTTCCGATGCCTTGTGCATCGCTTATAATCGCGCATGGCATTGTTGCCAAACTTAGATTAATAATTTCTTGTTACTGCAGCTACGTTGTATTCGGACCATACCGGTAACATTGTATTGACTTAGCCATGAAAAACAATAGCTAGGATTAATAAAAAATTCATGTGTCAAAACAAAACCAAATAATTGTCGAAATTAAAATTTGACGTTACTTTTTCGTTTTCATTTCTTTTGGGTTATTGTATTGGGCATGGACTATCCTTTAAATGAGTTAATTGACATGATCTACGTGTTAGGCGAGGCTGAAAAACCCTCTGTTGGCCCAAAGAATTTACAGAATGAAATATCCCGAACGTCGGATACCTACTGCTACTCGCTTTCAAATGTAATGGAGAGATTTAATTCCACCGGCAGTGTTAAATACTCAAACGTGAAGTTGTTAACAAAAACGCAGCCAATGAAGAAAAAGAATTAGAAATATTTTTAAAAATATTCAAGAAAATCCCCAGGTGAGTACTAGGAATCTAGCGACGTTATGCAACACTTCCAAATCAACTGTGAACCGAACAACAATCAGGTTTAAATATCATCCATATCACATTGAGCTTCATCAAGAATTGGGGGAAGATGATTTTAAAAGACGAATTTAACCTTTGTAATATTATTATTCAACAATTACAGTTAAATAACAATTTTTTGTGCAACGTTATGTTTTCCGATGAGGCAACGTTCAGAAGAAGGGGCAAATCGGCTAATATCACTATTATGCCACTGAAAATCCATTTTTGCGAGAAGTTCAAAATCAAAATCATTGGTCAATAAAATGTGGTGTGGTATCCTTCATAACCAAATTATCGGTCCCTATTTTTTTGATGAGCCTTTATCGGGCCCGCTATTTACATTTCCGTGAAAAATGCCTCAGTTACTTGAAAATATTAATTTAGATGAGCGGCTAAATATGTGGCTGCAACAGATGGTGCACCTCCAATTTCCATCGTGAAGTCCGGGAATTCTTGGATCGGCAATCCCAGAAAAATGGATTGGGCGTGGAGGCTTTATTCCATGGCCACCAAGGTCATGCGTTTAACTCCGTTGTTTTTTATGGGGATACATAAAAGACCGGGTATATGTCAATAAACCAAACCAAGGAGGATATGAAAAACAAATTGGTTGTCGTACGGTGTCACCCCTTTGTTATCGGAAGTAAAACCATAAAAAAAAAATAAATATTTATTCAACAAAGAAGGGCCTATTTGCATATTTTAAGACGTGGTATTGAATAAAATTTATTTAATATTAAAATTTTTATTTAACATTAAGATGTAATATTGAATAAAAACTTAATTACTATTGAATAAAAACTTAAAATTCACGACTCTTGGTTTTGTTTTGACACATGAATTTTTTATTAATCCAGCTATTGTTTTTCATGGCTAACGCGATCAATACAATTTACCGGTATGGTACCGAATACAACGTAGCTATTTGGAAAAAGCTAAATTTATCGATAACTTTAAATATAGATATAGGACATATTCGGTAAAAATTAGAGGTTTCTTAATCCTGAATAAAACAAAATAAAAATATAAGGGGTGTGCCATTTAAAAAAAATAGTTTTTTAATTTGAAACTGTGCGAATTTGACGGTTATAATAAACACCCTGTAAAACAAATTAGAAATATTTTACAGGCTGAACATTAAATAACATTAGTCCTTTTCCTGCCAAATATGGAAGCTTTCATTTCTAAAGTAACGTAGAAACTGCCCATTTATCAACACCATGAAAATGACTATTTTCATCTTTAAACCGAATATCCAGAAACTATCAAATTTCAGCTCATGTTTATATGACAAAAAATTAAGTATTAATACATAGAATTAAAATAAAATCAAATAAGAGTGTTCCATTTAAATAAATCTTACTTTTAATTACCCCACTTTGTGACGCACCCTGTATAACTTCCAATATTTTTAAAATAGCGCTTTTCCTACCTCTATCCTATGGCGGAAACGATATTGACACAAATAATATCAGGTAAGCAAAAACTTACTTTACTCTATCGTTGGGACACCCTGTATGTAGGTATGTATATAAGAAGGGCTTCATGACGCAAAAAAAATTATACGACAATCATTTAAAACTTGTTTTTAATGTACAATGAAAACAAAAGTTCAAAACAATTGTGTTAATTAACCATTGACTAACTGGTTGAAAAAGTAACTTCAAGTCAAATTTTCAACGGGATTGAATTTTTTAAAGTGTTTTTAATACACCATAATTTAAAAAAAATTTTAATACCCTAAGAAAAATTATTTAGTGTGACGTACTCGGTTTTGACGCCGAGCGAAGATAAAACTCGGGGAGTTAAATTTTTTTATTGGAAATTTCCTTTTCTTCAAGAATCTTTTTGCAATTTTCGCTCTAATGGTTTTTAAGTTATCATCAAAAATCAAAATGGCTTTTTTTCGTTTTTTGTTAATAAAAATTGCAATTTTTATTATCAGAAAAAATCCTCAAAACGACTTTCTCAGGTTTGCATTTCGCTTCAAATAAGCTATCGCTTATATTTTTCGAAGCCCTCGAACTATTTTTCGCAGAAAACACTTCTCGACTAGACTATTAGAAAAATAGCTATTTTAGGTCAGGCCGAAAAAGAGCTACTAAACTCTAAGCAAGAAAGTGAGTAAAAAGAATGTTTAAAACAGAAATTTACGTTACTCTTTAATTTAGTAATTACTTAGGAAAATCATATAATATATTAAAGAGTTGACAGATTCGGCTGTTGCTTGATGGAAATTCATTTTAACACAGTATGTTAAACATCATTTGAATGATATTATAAGCCTATTATCCATATGTTTAGAACAAAACTATTTTCAGTTCAATAATAAAATTTATACCAGTTCAAATGGTTTAATAATGGGCAACCCACTGAGTCCTCTTTTAGCCGAGATCTTTATGGATGAAATAGAACAAAAAATACATAACAATACATTAGCAAGTAATTTTTTGTATTGGTATAGATATGTAGATGACATTCTAGTAAGTTTTACAGGTTCAGAACGGCAATTAAATCAAACATTAATATTTTTAAATAACATTCACCCAAACATTAAATTTACCATAGAAAAGGAAGAAAACAAATCAATCAACTTTTTAGACTTAACTATCTCTAATGTAAATAATAAACACGAATTTAATATATTTCATAAACCGTCCACACACAGATATTACTATACATGAGAAGTCTCTACATCCCTATACTCATAAACTTGCAGCCTACAATAGTATGATCCATAGATTAATTTATCTTCCACTTTCAAAAGAAAATTATAATACAGAACTTAACCGCATTAAACAGATGGCAAAGAACAATGGATATGAACCACAACTAATTAACAAACTAGTTAACAAGAAGTTATACCAAAAAACAATCAATTCCGTGTATCCTATTATAAAACCTGATACAAAATACCATGGATCTTTAACATATATAGGCCCAACATCGACTAAAGTGGCAAAACTTTTAAAACAAAAAGGTTTGAAGGTAGCATTTAAAACTAATAACTCGCTAGGCAAAAACATCAAAAACAATAAAGATAAAAATAAAGAAAATAGTAGTTCGGGTGTATACAAAATTAATTGTGGTTCATGCCCAAAAGTTTATATTGGCCAAACAGGAAGAAATTTCAAAACACGTTTAAAAGAACATAAATCAAGCTATATAAACTCAAAAGCAAATTCGAATTACGCTAATCATTTATTACAGGAAAATCATAATTTCGATGAAAACTTTAAAATCTTACATATTGAAAACAAAAGCAAAAAATTAAATTTATTAGAAACCCTAGAAATTAATAAACTAAAAAATACTGATACGCTTCTTAATGACCAAGTGGATCTTAGTAGTTCCCCATTGTTAAACCTTTTTATATTGAATGGAAATTCCTAATTATAATTTTACTACCTAGATATTTATCCCAAAAATTGTAAAAGTATTTTTAGAACCTAAATACCTTCTGATGAAGCCACTGTGTGGTGAAACATGTCAAGGATTAATAAATAAATTAGTGGAAATTGCAACAAAATAGTGTTTTTGTTTAACATAATATATTAAAGACTTTTTCAAAGCACGAATAACTTTACCCAATTAAATGGCAGACATAAAAAACAAATAAAAATTTCATTAATGCATATTAAATCGTTTAGTGGAAAAGGGGTTTAATAATTTTGTTTTAATACTTTTGTTTTAAAAAGATGTCTATAATGCCGCATAAAGCCCTACTTAAAAAGCTTTAATGAAAAATAAAAAAAGACATATTTTCGGTTTACGTTTTTGAGATTTTAAAAAGCTTTTCCAAGATGATCGAAAATAAGAGTTAAATTTAAGGAGTAGAAACAAAAATGGATTTTAGATCCTCTTTTACCCTCTTATTTGGTAACCCCATTAAAGAAAAACTTTATTTTACCAGAGAACCAACCCAAAGGACGCAGGGCAACTGTGTAACTGATAGAAAGGAAATTTCTTACCAATTTTTCTTTTTATTTCTATTTGGCACTATAAAGTCTTTTTGACAGTTTTCGCAGTTGCCGGTCTAGAAAACGAAGTCTTGGAGATAGACAGACATTTTTGGGTTTTTCTGATTTTCGCTTCTTTTCTTTTGTAATATTTTAAATAGGTTGTGCAATGTTACGTATTGCACTTATTTAGGTTAAAAGAAAGTAAAAACCGGTGTTTTTATAGATAATTTTGTACTACGCTGTTCCTTAGACAAATGCGAAGCGAATTGGTTTAAAATATTCAGGAACCCTTTGTTTAGCGCAAATAATATAATATACAATTTCTTGCTAGGTATACTTAATGGGTTAAAAGTGCATTTACGCTACACCTTAGGGGTCGGGCGAAAGGACGTGGAGACGGTGGGCGGAGACTAACAAACTCCCACATCACAATTTTCGTATAGCCACATTAAAAATTCGGTGTATCAATGCGATGTTGTTTCCGATTGCAAGCCTACAGAAGATAATGTTTTTCGGTTACTATTTTTCACTTAAATGACATAAATCATACACCATTTTAAAGGTAAAGAAATAATCTATGCCTCTGCTGTAGCGGATTTTTGAAATATGAGTCGAGTTAAGAAAAAATAGTATCTAAACATAACCGATTTTAGGGTGACTTTCACTCAAGGAAATATTAAAAACTAAATCCAAATTTAAAAAACTATTACAGCAGAAGCTTAGATTTAAGTGTTGGCTTTCATATAGTTTTTGAAAATTATCGATAACTTATACCGTTTTTGAGAAAAACATTATGCCCGGAACCCCAAATTGGATTCAATTTTCGCGGCGCGAATGGACTCTTAAGATTACTTCTCAGTAATCGTTTTTAAATTTGGATTTCATATTGCCGTTCCATTTCTTCCTTATCGTTGACAAATAACTTAAATATGAGATCCATTTCTCATTGTTATAACAAAATTAATAAAATAAAAACCACGAAAAAAGTGTCACAATTATAACTACAAAAGTATTTGTTGATAACATATTTTCTCACCACAAATTTGTCTCTATTTTTGTCATTTTTCTTGTCAGGCTTCTACTACTATTAAACGTTTTTAGTTTGAATAGTATTAAACAAAAAGTAGTGAATATTTGTCAAGTTTTGCCGAATCTTTATAGAAAATTGTTTACATAATACCAACTCACGAAAGAAAAAATCTTTTTTGATGTCTTTCCCTTCTATTTTTTTTTTCTATTATTTTATCTACAACCGTGCGATAACTAAGGTTACAAACACTATTTTAAGTGTGGTAAGTGTCACTTTACCGCACTAGTGTGGTAACTGTTACTTTAACGCACTAGTGCGGTAAGATCATTTGTACTAAGGACTTTTTAAAAATCGTTTATTTAAACATCTTTTAACAATTATTACTCTCCACGTAAATTACCTAACATACAGATAATATACTTAAAAGTTAAACGTAATAGTCGAGTTGCTCACATTTCCTATATTTACGACTGCCGATTGAAATGGCTTTCTTTTGCGGTGGTGTCATTTTGACCACGGCTCACACCGATTGAGGTACCTCGTAGTTTAATCAATTTCTAGTGTTAAATTGGGATAAACGTCACAGAAAAATTGTTATTCCAAAAAAACCTGATGGTTGTAGATAAAATACTATACATAACTTGAGTGGTAAACGGTTTTAGCGCACTTAAGTGAATGCAAAACTCGCCTTTGGCTCGTTTTGCAAACTTCACTGTGCGTGCGCTAAAAATCTACTTACCACACTTGTTATGTAATATACTATTACATGGTTCCCCTGACAAGTTCTTATCATTTTAAATTACTTAACGAGGTAAAAGAGTTTTTAAAACTCCCAAATCTTAAAACATGGTGTTATACGAAGTAACATAGAAAATCCAACAACGAGTAGGAGTGCTGTAATTTTGAGCACACTTTTACACCTATAGGTCCACTGATAAATAGAAAGTGATTAAAATTTAAATTAAATATGGCCCTGGATTTTTTACTGCGTATTTTAAGAGCTTCTAAGTTCCCAAAATTAACGATGTATTGCATTTATTAAAAAAAAATATATTAATGACAATTTCCATAAGAAACCATGCGTTAGAGAGACAGAGAATAGATTTTTGGTAGGAAAACAATAAAATAGTTTTTCCAATGAGTGTAATACATCATTGGTTTTGGTATCCTAAAAGCTCTAATAAAAAATCCAGGGCCGTATTTAAAAAACAAAGTTGATGACGGCAGCTCGAAGACAATCGTCTGTGTGTAAATCTAATAACACTGTCTTGTAGAATAGAAAAAGTAGCAATGAAAATGTAAAATTTATTTTGTTATATCTATTTAAACAGAGTCATAAAAAAAGAAAAAAATCGCGAAAATTCGGTTTTTTTCCAAAAATATTTGGAAGTATTTAATTTTTTTAAACTTTTAAGAAGCATTTTGATCAGGATTAAATTGCGCAACTTTGCCTTTACCTAATCGACCTCGTATCTCTTCAAGTTTCCGCAATTCCAATGATTAAAATTGAAATTGGGTATCTCTCTAGTTGTTGTTAGTGCTATCAAAAATTTTTAAATTTTAATTTTACCATTCTAAGTTTGACCGAAAATTACACGTGACGCCTATATTACTTTTTTGATAGAACTAACAATTACGTAGAAACCCTACAAAAGTGTCAAACATGACTTACCTTAAGAGCGACAAGGACATGTGATCCTTATTTTGACTTTTCCTTTCCTTATATTTTTACGGAATCCCAGCCTAGGTCTTTATGCGGACACACTTTGTTTCGCAGCTCCAGACTAGACGCAGCGTCATGATTATTTACGATTGTCTGTCATAAAATTTAGCAAATAAAAACATATTTGTGTTTAAATAACTTTATTTTTTGTATTAACAAATAAAATATATAACAAATCACATTTTTACATTGTATATACCAAGTAATATACATAGATTGATGATAATAATACCGTATATCACAGCAATTTACAGTTATTTTATTATTTTATTTACTTATAATTGGACACAAACTTATGAATTGTACAAATACATTAATGTTTTAAAATATTACCTAATGTTTTTTATAAAAGCATATACGGTTTTAAAACTATAAAATGTTTAAAGACAACCTTTTATAGTCTGTACCAAGCTCCTTCGCCGACCTCTTGGTTGTAATTACTCCGTATTGGTACCGGCTACAATAAAACTTCTCAATTAAAAAAAAAATGTAAATGGGGCAAGTTCTAGGTAAAATCTTTCCTAGGAGCATTCGCAAAGTAAAATATAAACTACTATTTTTTTATAAAAGCATATACTATTTTAAAATATAAAATATTTTAAAAATCACCTTGTATAATCTGTACCATGCTCCTTCGCCGACCTATTGGTTGTACCAGCTACAATAATAACTTCTCAATTTGCAGGTATTGTAAATTGGGCAAGTTCTAGGTAAAATCTTTTCTAGAAGCATTCTTGGAGTAAAATAAAGGGTCCGCCATCTAACGTTTTTTTTCAACTAGTGCTTATTTCGTGAATGGTAACATTAGCTCATGTCTGATTTGACAGATAATTAGTTTTATCCTTCTGCTGAACGAATATGGTTGTGTATACGCTTGAACAACGCTGGGAAATATTGCGACATTCTTTGAAAATCATGGTAATGTTGCAGAATGTGTCGAAAATTCGTACGGATTGTGGAAGAATAGAAGCACCGTCAGCTCCGTATGTTCGTTATCTTGTGAAAAAAGTGAAAAAACTGGCATCCTCATCGATAAACCAAAGCGTGAAAAGCCAAAAACAGTGGTACACCCGAGAATTTGTTTTGTGGCAGAAAGTGTGGTGAAGCGTCAACAACATCAATTCACCGTCGTTCTCAACAATTGAACATTGCGGAGACATCATTGAGACGAATTTTGCATAAAGACCTTGATATGACGCCATACAAAGTCCAATTGGTTCAGGAGTTGAAGCCAACTGACCATCCAATGCGTTTTCGCTTCGCTAAGTGGGCCTGCGATCGACTTACAGAAGATGCCGATTTGCCAAAAAAATCATCTTTTCAGATGAAGCTCATTTGATCTTGGCGGGTATGTAAACAAGCAAAATTGTCGCATTTGGGGCACAGAAAACCCCGCATACATTGAAAAGCCGACGCACCCAAAACGAGTCACTTTTGGTGCGGTTTTGGTCCAGAGGCATAATTGGGCCATTTTTCTTCGAAAATGAGCAGGTGCCGTTACAGTCAATGGCGACGTTAGGGATGTTGAACGAATTTTTGTTCACAAAAATTGAAGAGGAGGATATTGGCAACATTTGGTTTCAACACGACGGCGCTACGTGCCACACGCCGAAGCTACACTCGATGTTTTGCGTCCTGTTTTTGAAATCACATTATCAGCCGCAGAACTGATGTCGTTTGGCCACCTCGGAGCTGCGATTTGACACCGTTGGACTATTATTTGTGGGGTTCAAAGATAAGTGTTACGCCGACAAGTCAGAGACAATTGACGCTTTAAAGGACAATACTGAAGCCATTGGTGAAATACAGCTGCACAAATCGATAATGTGCTTAAAAATGGACCGATCGTGTAGGCTACTGCATGGCCAGCCAGGCAGCCATTTGAATGAAATTATTTTCCATTATTAACCGGAAGGATTGTACTTTCAAATAAAAAAATAAATTTGAGAAAATATTCAGTAGTTTCTTTTTTATAGCATTTAAAAAAATTTGGCGGACCCTTTAAAGCTACAGGTTTTTATAAATGCCCATACCTTTTTAAAACTATTAAATATTTAAAAATAACCTTTTATAGTCTGTATCACGCTCCTTCGCCGACCTATTGGTTGGGGGGTAATTACCCTTTGGTACCGGCTACAATAAAAACTTTTTAATTTGCAGGAATTGTAAATTGGGCAACTTCTAGGGAAAAACTTTCGTAGAAGCATTTGCAAAGTAAAATATAAGCTACTGGTTTTTCCATCCATCTCCAAAAATATTATCGTAAAGAGTCACGGAACCTTTTTATTTGTATTTCAATAAAGAATATAAAAAAAATGTTCGGTTGGAAAATAACAATTCCTTGCAATTGTTTGAACAATTTCGGTTTAAACAATATGGCACCAGGTTGCTTCATGGAAACATGCATTTATATCATCAGTATGGCAATTTAAAGAGGATCGTATGAAAAAATGGAGGTAGAATAGTTTTCGGTACTCATCCGCCGATTTCTTCTGGACTATAAAGGTTTTTCAAAAAAATAATCATTGTTTAACTTTTGTAGTTTTTCGAGGCCCGAAGAAAATATATTGTTTCTAACGCATGCGCAAGAAATATGGCATCCTTTGGGAGACATTGATAAAAATGTTTACCGCCGAATGACAAGTAAGTTGTTAAAAATGAGAATATGTTCTTATAGAACAGGTTAATTATAATAAATGCAGCTGCAAAAAAACTTGTTTATTATCAAAAAATTATTTGCTTATAGCTAAGTTTATCGTAATTAAGCCAATTAAGGCTAGAAAAGTACGTAGTGGTGCTGGTAAAGCCAAGTGTAAAAACGAAAGTAAAAAACACTTAATACGAGAAAAATGTATGCAATGTACGAAAAACATTGTTTCGTGATCATCACTTGAAAACTTGAACTGTGTATCAATTAACAAATAAAGACAATAAAAGTCCAAGATTTTAGTGTTATTGATTCGAAAAACATATTACACCAACGTAGGACTCTTTGAGGAAATGACTAGTTTAAGAAAAAATCATTATTTTTGAAGGCATAACAAGCATTAAAGTTATAAAAAAAAGGGCTTTGCACATAGGCATCGGGCTATTTAGGCGCAAAGTAGTGTGCCAGGCCATGTTCTGGCCTGACGCACGCAGTATGTGTATTACATGAAACATTTCAGCGTATTTTCTACCCTTTCATAACTTTATTATTGTTTCACATGAAAGTATGATATTTGGTATAAAAATTAACATAAATATTTTAATTAAATTTAAAAAATCGAGAAGTATCAAATGGTTTCTAAAATACTCGATTTTGAAAAACTCTCATTTTGCTGCTAATCGACAAATTAAAATTATGGGACATTTTTCGAAGGGTTGGAAACTTGAAATATGAAATATGAGTAGGTTAACGGACACAAGTAAAGAAAACAATCCTGAGAACTGCACATTTTTACTCGGAGCACTCTAAAACAGAGGCGGTAATATACAGGGTGTCCCAGATTTAATGTTACATCAATTATCTCGCTTATTTGGAAAAATCAGACATTTTCATAAGTAGCAAAGTTGTAGAATACAAAATAAGCTCTATTTTAAATATTTCAGTATTACTACAGGGTGTCTCAGAAAAAGGTAGCATATATTTTTTATGTTTTCTTAAATGAGACACCGTGTATTTTATTTCTAATTTTAACTCCCCGTATCCTTAGCTTTACGATAATGTACCATTTACTTATTTTAAATAGCGCAATTACCTCGATATTATTATTTTCTTTAATTTGCACGCTTATTTTTTTACACCTCGTATTCAAAGATGTAAATCTGCATGGGTAGTTCTTAAACTGTGACAGTGACAGTAATGAAGCCCTATTACTGTCGCTTTAGAAAAAATCAGAATGCCTTTTTTGTATACTCTAAATGAATATGTCGATATGCTTTTTGCAATATTTTTGACTAATATTTTCGAACAAAAACATAATAATGATATAAAGGAAATAAACCATTTATTTTTAATCTTTTAATTTTTCCTTTATTATTGTAAGCATATAAACTCGTTTATTGATTACTGGATTCCACAAGCTTCGCGCAGCGATCTCCATATCGGTGGTTTCCTTTGTTGGCCAAAAACCGGGTTGTCTGCCTTCATTGACCGCATTGCTTTAAATGGAGCCGAGTCGAGTTTTCTCGATCTAATTTACGATTGGGCGATTTTAGCTGCTTTCCAAAGCAGTGTAATGGCATGATCTGGGTCAACAGCCGCGAAGAGGAAAATTACGCATTTTTCAAGGTGTTTGGTTGTTATACGGTTATTAAAGAACGGATTATATACGATTTTAGGAATTTACTTTTTGTTGGTGTATGTTTTTGTAATGTATATTCGGAAACAGTGTATCTGTGGACAATTTTTGTACGTTACCATGACAACTGTAAGAGTGAAAGATCTTCTCCACATTAAACAGAATAAAGACATTTTTACGCAACACAATGGGGAAGGTAGACTCCCTGCGGGCCATGTTAAGTATTGAAAAGGCCTTTATAAATAATATTGTAAATTACAATAAAGAAGTAATCAATCATTTTGCAATTGCCAAAGGCAGAAGGAGAAATAAAATTTAAGCCTTTTTAGGTAAGTTAGTAACTCTTTTTATTTTTTCATATAAATAGGCTTGTTTTTAACCTATAAATTGCTGTCATTCATAGCGATATTTTACTTCGGGTGGGGAAAATATTTTTAGAATATGTTGTGCAATTTTTCTGTTTAAACAGATGTCGATGCATATTATTTTAATATTGTTTATGTTTCTTAATAAATAGAAATATAATTCTTCATTCTTTCTTGTTTTTTCTTTGGAGTAAACGTCTTTGTGAAATAAAATGCCTAAAATTGTTTTTTTTTTAACTAAAAATCAGTTAAGCCATATGCATTTGAAATTTTAAATAATGACCTCCCCGAAAGATTGACCACGAGCCGCCACTGGTAATCCCCAAGTATCGCCCTTTTGAAATTCATTTAGTTCAATATTTACGGCACACAGATTTTCAAGGAAGGCTGGAATTTATAGCTATTGTGCAGGTCATGCTTTATGATAACCCCTACTTTTTTGATAAGATTTTGTGGAGTGATGAATCTAGACTCCATAATAACGTTATTATTAACAAACTCAACAGCCATTATTGGTCTGTAGAAAATCCCCATTGGGTTTGCCAAACACGGTTTCAAAACATGTGTGGTATCAACGTCTGGTGCGGTCTCTTTAACGGTCGTACTATTGGACCATATTTTTTGAGGGCACTTTGACTGGGGAACGGTACTTACATTTTCTTCAAGATGACGTTCCCACTTTGTTAAAATGATTGTGCCATATGCGAAAGACTTACTGTTGGTGGCAGCAAGATGGTGCACCACATAATAATTACCCAACACCTAAACATTCACTTTGGCAATAAATGGATCGGGATCAAAAGGCCCTATTAGGTGGCCAGCCGGTCGCCAGATATAACTCCTTTGATTTTTTTTTGGGTTAAACTAAAAGATACCGTCTATCCACATCGGCAAAAATGTGCAATATCTGAAAATCAAAATTCGTCAACATTAACAATATCACTAAGAGATGATACGCGCCACTTCACCCGGGAAGTTCTTCGACGCTTTGAAGCTTTTATTTCCGGTAATGGAGCGCAATTTGAACAATTTATTTAAAAATTCTTTACATTTAATTGTCGTTCTTTTAATTGTTAACATATTTTCTTTTTTTTGTAAACAAAATTTTAAGATCTTGATTTTCTAAAGCAAAAGTAACGGGCTTCATTACTGTCACTATCCAGTTTGCGGACCAAACCCATGCAGATTTACATATTTGATACAGTGTGAAAAAATAAGCGTCTGAATTTAATAATGATATTGGGGTAATAGCGCTATTTAAAATAAGTAAATGGTACATCATCGTAAAGCTAAGGAGATGGGGAGTTAAAATAAAAAATACACGGTGTCCCATTAAAAAAAACATAAAAAATGGGCTACTTATTTTTAAGGCACCCTGTAGTAAAACTGAAATATTTAAAGTAAAGTATATTGAAATTATCTGGCAGAAATCCTATAAATTTTTTTAATACAAAAATTAATCAAAATTACGGCTTTATATATTTGTAGATAATTCTTTTAATGTATTTGTTGTTTTTTACTTATTTACTTATTTATCTTATTATTTTTTCCTATTAAAACTATTTGTGTTTTTTCAGATTATTATCCAAAATCAAGGATTAATACATTACAATTAGTAATTTTTTTCATAAGTTTGTGTCCAGGCAAAATATTTTATTATATAACTATATTAATAATTAGTAACTATATAGTAGGTATGTATGACAGTTTGTTAAAAACATATTTTTCAAAGTATCTAATATTTTTATTTATATGTAGCTATAATAAATTTTAACTTACACAATTTTATTTTAAATAAAAAATACCCTTTTGAAGGATATTTGTTTTACAATTACCATTTATTTATGTTTTTACAAATATATACGATATGGGTTTTTTTGATTTGTCAATTATTAAACATATAAAATATTTTATTCGTAAAAAAGAGTATTGTAAAATAATTTTTCTACAATCTTTAAACTTCCTCAAACAAAAGTTTTGTTTCTACCATAAAAAAATTTGGATAAACATGGTGTTATAAAAATGGTTTAGAATACTGTATCAAATGATTTTTGATATGAAAAAAAATTGGTAAAAATGGCAATTTTTTTTATTTGTAGTAAAAAGTTTAATTTAATTGTAATTTAATCGCGATGCTGGCAGTAAAAAATCGAAACACAAACAAAATTAGTCCAGGAAACGAACCATTTTGCCTCGCAATTTTTTTAAATTCATAGAATGACTTAAAATTTTGAGAGTAGGTAAAAAATAGTCAAAGGGTCAAAATCTATATCATGCTGAAAGGCGCTTTTACCTTGGGGGTGGTTGCCAAACCCTCTCGGGGGTGAAAATTTTTAAAAATATTTTGACCACAAAAATCGATGGAAAAATTGATTTCTAAGAAAAAAATGTTGTATGTTTTTTGTAAAATGTATACTTTTCGAGTTATTCGCGATCGAAAGCCGGCGTTTTTCGTTGATAAAATCAACGTTTTTAATCGGTTTTTGCCAATAACTTGATAAGTATGCAGTTTATCAAAAACACTGTAAATAACAAAATTGTGACTTAAAAAAAAACCAATAAAATAGTTTTTTGTAATTGCTGTGGGATCAATATAAACCAAGTTGTGGTTTGTTAAAAGTTTGCTGTTATTCATCAAACACAAAATTTCATAATTTCAAAGGCAAATAACGCAAAATCTACGTACTTTTCAAGAAAAACTAATAATAACTTTTTTGAAAAATTTTTAGAGACTTCTTTTTTTAAAAAAGGTGCATAATATTATAAAACTTAAGTGAGTTATGATTAAAATAATTAATTAATTAATAATTACTGTCGTCAATTAAGTCTTTTATAACTCATTTATTTCAAGGTTCAGTTCCAAAAGATATTTGTAAATTTTTTTATGGAGCAAACCTATGTGCTTTTAATAAAAAGATGGAGGTATTCGACCAATAGCAGTAGGAATATGTTTCCGACGTTTAGCTTCTAAGGTAATTTGCTCTCGTATTTATGAAAAGCTAGGAAACCTTTTTCGCCCTATCAACTTGGCTTTGGAACAAAATGCGGAGCAAACAGCAATACATGCAATAGTCGTTTTCTTCTTTATCCTCACAATCAGATAAAAGTTATTTTAAAAATAGATTATCAAAACGCTTTTAATATAGTTAATAGAAAAACAATTTTATCACGAGTAAGCGAATATCTCCCAGAATTTTTACCATTTATAGCTCAATGTTATATTAATCCGAGTTTACTTTCTTACGTGATCAAATATTTTTCTCAAAGGGTGTCCAACAAGGAGATTCCTCTTGGACCCGCTCTTTTTGGTTTAACAATTCATCCACTTATTTTATCATTAAAATACAGAAATAAATCTTTGGTATCTAGATGACGGTACACTTGCTGGAAACCCAAAATCGGTTTTAGATAATTTTCATAAAATAATCAGAGGAAGTAAAGATTTGGGTTTAAATTTAAATTTTGATAAGTGAGAATTAACTGTTTTATCTAAAGATCATTCCAATATACTATCAATTTTTTTTAAGTGTTATTCCTAATCTGTCAGTAATTTCCCATTTCAAATTTTAATTTATTAGGAATGCTTTTTCGTCAAAGAAATTGAATACTCAATTAATAAAAAGACAGAATTTTTTAAAATCTCTTAGACCAAATTAAAATTTATAGACTCACATATTTCCTATTATTTAATAAAATATTCCTTTGCCATACCTCGAATGTCTTATTTGTTAAGATGTTCACCTTGTTGGAAATCTCCAGAATTACTTTGTAATTTTGATAATGTATTACAAAGTGTAGTTCAAGACATAACAATTGTGATATTAAATTAAATTCTTGGTTACAAAGCACTCTTCCAGTAAAATTTGGAAGGTCTTGGAATAAGAGATACATCCACCCTGTCTATTTCTGCCTTTTTAGGTTCAATCAATGACGTGTCAGGTTTACTTTCCAAAATTTTACCTTCCTATATTCTTGCGACAGTAGATAATGATTTTAGCAATTGTTTTGTAAGATGGTTATCTGTTTGCAATCTTCAAAATCAACCACAAGAATTACCAAAAAAACAGAAAGATTTTGACTTTTTAATTTGCCAAGCTCGTCACAAATATATTACAAACATGTGCCAGACAAGTGAAGATAAGGCACGTCTACTTGCTCTTCAGGCCCCTGAAAGTAATGCTTGGATTAACCACTTCCATCTTCGTCCTTGGGAAATTTGTTAGATAACAAAACATTCCATATTTCCATCGCTCTCAGACTTGGTCTGCCTGTGTGTGGAGAGCACACCTGCGTTTGCGGCGAAAATGCTGATATTTATGGCCTACATGGGTTAAGCTGCAAAAAAAAGCGCAGGGCGTTCTTCTAGACACAGTCAGATAAATGACATTATCAAAAGAGCTCTGATTTTAGCTGAAAATCCTTCTGTGTTAGAGCCTCTTGGAGTTTGCAGAAGCGATGGAAAACGGGTAGATGGAATGACCTTAATTCCCTGGAAATATGGAAAACAATTACTTTGGGACGCTACTTGCAGCCATACACTTGCAAAATCCTATCTGGACAAAACTTCTAATTTTGAGGTGCGGCTGCTCGTATTGCCGAGAATAAAAAACATCTAAAATATAAAGAGCTTGAAGAACGCTTTATCTTCATTCCTTTTGCTGTTGAAACTTTTGGTCCTTTGGGTGATGAGGCTAAGGGTTTTATTAATGAAATTTTCAAAAAAATACAATGCAAAAAATCTTGAAGTTTCATTATCCAAAAGAATTGGTTTAGCTGTGCAACGGGGTAATGCAGCATCGGTACTAGGAACAATCCAGGAAGACCTAGGACTTGATGAAGTTTATAATTTTTAAATATAGATTAAGTTATTTATTTAATTTTAGAATATTGTTATTTGGTATGTAGTGAATTATTATTAAAAAAATATCTCGGTGAAAAAAAAAAAAAAGGTTAGACTAAAATTTTTTGAGTTTTTAAATCTTTGAAAACAACCCCATAATTACCACCCTAATTAAAATGAGTCGTAGCCCCCCTTTTTTCAACTCTCTATATCTATGTATCATAAATGCATTTTAAAATTTAACCGCTTTTAATTGCTTTATTTTGAAAAAAAAAATGAAGCTGCAAATGAAAATCCAATATCAGAATTTATAAAAAAATTACCGTTTCTTGAAAATAACTAGAAAACTAAGGGAGATACGTAAAAATTACGAAGGTATTAAATTGTAGTTTTTTGAATTACAAAAATGCCTTTTTTTATTAACTACATGACAGAAATTAAGTGAGATATAAAAGTTTAAAACGTGTATGTATAGACGAGCACTACCTTGTTTCAGCCATTTAAACTTACCTCTTTTAAAAAGTTTAAATATATAGGACCTTATAGCTCTTAACAAAACCAACAAAATGGTTTTTTAAAGAACTTTTTATCACAAAAACTGAAGGAGTTATGCTTAAAAAAACAATTTTTTGAAGCATTCTAAAAGCGATTCGATGCATTTTTTTTACAAAATCCGTGGTTTTGTACTATTTTTTGCATTGTAAGATTGTAAGGGGTGGGTTGTTAAGGATTAAAAAATTACAAAATGAAATTACTTATACTTTTGAGCAGTCACATTTTTTAATTAAAACTCTGTGACAATATGTTAATTTTTCAAGGGGAAACATTTTTTTTATTAAATCATAATAAGGGTTAATTTTCAAGGGTTAAAATATATTAAATATTTTTTCAAAAGAATTAAATACTTATTTTTTAATTTATATAAGCCTAATTTTATGTGACTTAAGCTTTAATATGAAAGTTTTGAAGGTTTTTGCGATAAGGGGTAGTTTTCACCCCTAAAAAATAAAAAGCTACCTTTAGCATAATAAAGATTTTTAAGGGGAGGGTAAGTTAAGCTTAATCCCAGATTTTAATGCAAAACCCTGTGATAATATATACATTTTGTAGGGTAAATATATTTTTTAATCATAATAAGGATTGATTTTCAAGAGCTCACATTTTACTCAACTTAAGCTTTTATGAACATTTTTTTGGGTTTTAGCAATAAAGGAGTAGTTTTCACCCCTTAAAAATTAAGAGCGCCGATCGGCATAATATAGATTTGAAGAGGAGGGTAAGTCCTCCTCTCTCCGGTAGCGTAGTGGTCAGAGTTTCGGCTCGCCACCCCGGCGATCCAGGTTCGATTCCCAGAGCCGGAGAGACACTTTTAGGTAGTAGTTATTTAAAATAAAGTCCGTGGTGGCACTACCGCGGCCGCGTTGTCTAAAAGGTGCTGTGAAATGCAACATTTGCATGTTTCAGTGCTTGGACAACGTTGACGGAACAACTGGGAAGAAATGGGTTAAACACCGGAAAACCCGGCACTCACGGTACTTTGGTACTTAGGTTTATATAGTATATATAATGTGTAGGAATATAATATACATATATAATAATCCTTCGTGAGCTGTCATAAAGATAAAAAAAAGTTAAGCAATCCCAAATTTTCATGCAAAAATTTGCTCTTTGAAAAAAAATTTTCAAGTTTTGAATTAACAATTAACAGCTTCGTTTTGTGGACTAAATGGTATTTTGTTATTCTTTTTTGATGCATTTTTGGCATAAAAAAATCTGAAATTAAGAGGTAGGCAAAATTTTTCAAGAGGATGTAAAGCATCACATCATGTCAATATCCAAAGACCTGTCAATAACTGCATAGGAAATCAAAAACCTTTAACTCATTAGTAAGTAATTATCTGATTCGGCTAAGCACCAAATTATTTTTAAGCCATTTTCTCTCATGGATAAGGGCATTAAATTGGTAAAATAAATTGCATATAAATAGAAGTTTACCTATCTTTGTCACTCAATATACAATAAAACATTTTTGTATCACCATATTAGTGTATCTAAGTTCAGTGATTATTTACGACCGAGTGATGATCGCGTTGGTAAATTTAGCAATGGACTTAGCAATTGTTAAAAGTTAACAACGGTTTAGAATGTTTAACAAAATGTCATTGTCAGTGTTTCAATGATTTTAGTAGGCAACCTGTCAAAATCTGACATTTTGTTAAACATTCTAAATTTGTTAACTTTAACAATTGCTAAGTCTATTTAATTTAACAATGCGATCATCACTGGCCGTTAGTTTATAAAGCCATTTGAATGACACTTAAAAGCTTTCTTATTATTTACAACAACAAAAAATAGAATCAAATGTCATCGTTGGGCACAGGCCAAAAGAAACTTTAGACAAATTTTTTACTAATTTAAATAATACATGGTTACGATTGCTTGATCTCTAGTACTTTTAGAAAAACCTTAGATAACACAACACCTTTTTATTTTTTAATATAATAAATATATCATTTACAACAAATTAATGTTATGTAACATAACGAAAAAAACGATCTCAGAACCTCTATAATTATTAGTTAATTTTCCAAGTTTTATATTTTATTTTTATCTTGTGACAAAATTCCCACCAAAAATAGATAAGTATTTAGTTTTTAATGGGTTTTTTTTTTTTTCTGTTTCGTGCGATCCGGTAGTTTAAAGGGGTCAATAGAAAAGACTAAGCAGGCTCATCTCTATATCCCGGGACCAACCGAAGGGTTCCATTATATAAAGTTTTCTTGGCGTTTACCCAACGGAACTTTTCAATAAATATCCGCCATACCAATAGAACATTAAAACTAAAATCTTGAACTTCCATTGTCTTTGTTTATTAATTGATACAAACTTTTCCGTTAGTGATGTTTATCCAACCATTTTTTAGTGATACTAAAAACTATTTTTTAAAAAGCTACCATTATAATATACTCTTCGCTGTTCTTTTTTTTATCTTGGGACACTACGAAGGCTGATGCTTAAGTACTAACGGACCGTGGGTTTTCTTAAGTGTGGAAAGGGGGAGTTTGTTCACACGGGACTTAAATATTTGAAAAATTGGGAGGAGAAGGAAAAAGTTTACGGGCAGCAGATTCCATGGTCTTGACCTCTGGGGAATAAATGAACAGGGGGCGTCTCTAACTGAACTGTAAAAGGATGCATAAAAGTTGAACTACGTGTTGTTTTGCTGGGAGCTGCCAGAGAAGGATTACTGGCCAACTCCTCTAGCAGAAGCCGTGGCGTGCGTGGGCAAGAAGGAAGCCTTTCTGTAAGGTGGGATCATTAATACGACGAACGGCTCTTCTTTGAGAGGAGTCCAAATGCTAAGTGTTGTGGGGGACGCCATTCCCCAGACACGATTCTAAAAGGGTCTGATTTAGGATACATACAAGTATGATTGGAAGAAGATAAATACTTTCTGACTCGAAAAGGGAATCCAAACTTTTTGAAGCTCCCGAGGCTTTTATGTAATGTGCTTGTGCATGTTGAGGTTATTCTTAAAAGTAACGCCGACAAGATTAAACGACTCTTTGTTCTGCAGAACTTGGCCGCTCATATGTAAGGGATGAGCATTGGCAGACTTTGTTTGCGACAGCGAACTTTACTGTGTTTTCGAGGCATTAAACTGAACAAGATTTTTTGCACCCCAATCCAAGATAAGTTTGAGGTTTTGTGAAAGAGATATCTGCATTGACCTGCCTTGTTTTCCAAATCAGAAATACATGGTGGCTTAGAAATTGGATACTTTGAGAGGAGGGTACTATCGTCAACAAAACTATGAATGGGATTGATTGTGGAAGAGAGAAGATTGTTAAAGTGTAGAAGAAACAGCGTGGGTGCCAGCACTGAGCCCCGGGGCACCCCAGAAATTTAAATTTTGGGAAAAGCTGGAAGAATGACCATCTACAGTAACTATAACGTCGATTAGAAATAAAACTGAAGAGCCACGGGGCTAGCGGGGGGAAGACCGTAAAAACAGAAGTTTGCTAAGAGACCCGTCATGCCAGACCTAATCGAATGCTTTGGATATGTCAAGGAACGATCTGGGATTCACCAAAAAACTCAAGGGACTTGTTCCAGTTGTGTGAGACAAAGGAAAGAAGATCAGCTGTGGATCTTCTGTGACAAAATCCATACTGTGTATCATGTAAGATCTTGTGTTTTTCAGATTCTGAAGGGTTTGGACATTGATACATTTTCCAATACTTTACAAACAACAGAAAGAAGAGATATAGGTCTATAGTTAGAAGGGAAATTTTGGATCCTTTTTGGGGGCAGGTTGTACACTAGCTTTCAACTCTCGGGAAAACGCCCGTGTCGTAAGAGGTTCAAAAGAGGCGAGTTAGGATGGTGCAAGCTGGGGGCACATTTTTTTAAGACGATTGCTGGTTTCATCGAGCACAAACGATTTTTGTATTAAGAAAAAAAAGAATACGCTTGATTTGTTTGACTTTAAAAATGATATTGGGCATTTTATGAGAAACAGGGCCCAAATGTTGGAAGGGAAGATAAAAAGGAGGATCAAGCGTAGAATTGGCATAATTTTTGGCCAATAGTTCGGCTTTTCTTTTAAGGAAGAAACAATTCCATCCTTAAAGATTAGGGGGAAAAAGAATTTTGTCAAGTTTTGACTAATATTTTTTGCAAAAAGGGAAAAAAAAGCTTTACTGCCATTCGAGCAAGAAAAACTTTATCTTTTATCCGATTGTTAAAACGGTCTTTTGTTCTGGGATGGTCTGATATATTGATTTCTTGCTTCGATGCTAGCCGGTCAATTTTCGGTGCTAGGTTTTGAGAAACGTTTTGTGGGCTTGAATTTTAAAAGTCTCTTTGTCACAGGGTTTAAAAACCCGGTTGTGATTTGAAATTATGGGGTTGTTTTAGTGGGGGAATAAAAGGTCCTTATCCTAGAATTGTTCGGTAATTTGTTTACATATTTCGGAAGGATCGTAAAAGAGAAAAGCAGGTAAAGGGTTCCAAGGGTAGCTGGCAAAACCACCATCCCTCCCCGACCATCCCAGTCAGCCGATTGTAGTGCCAGCGGTTAGGCCCAAACCATGGTCAGAGCGACCAAGGGGAGCAGTTACTAATACTTGGTAGATTCGGGGTGGAAAGTAAAAAAGGGTAATTAAATTGGTGACCCATTGCTGATTGCGAAATTTTCGGCTGCCTGCCTTGTGTATTAGTTTTTGTAGAGCCTAGCCAGTCCTTACTATAAACATTAAAATCTCCGAGGACGATTATTTCGGCTAATGCAAACTGGGAAATAATATTGTCGATCTTTATTAAAAAATCAAGAAACTGTGAGGTGGAGAATTGTCAGATGGGGACCGGTATACACAGCAAATGAATTTGGTAAAATATCTGAAAGTAAGTTTAAGCCAAAGAATATCAGGCCAAACCCGATTTAATGCTAGAAACCTAACACAAGCCAGTTGTTGCGAACGTAAGCACAAACGCTGCGATGGGGTCAAAAGATGAAATGAGTTCATAACCTGGGAAAGAAGGTGGTTGGTTGATGTTTT